>SNQJ01S0013948.1:36237-57846 GCA_010110895.2 Picea sitchensis
AGAACATGTGCATGTTCCTATAAATAATAATGCCCATGTGTTTTAGGAATGTTCACGTGCTTTAGGAACACATCTGTGTTTCTAAACTGTGTGTGCATTATTTTCATTTCAAATGTTTTTGCAGGTGAGAGTGACAACTCTAGCTTACATGCTTGATGAGTTGGTTTCCTCAAATTTAGGGTTTGGATGGAAAACCTAGTGGTTTGTGTTGATATTTTGATGTAACCATGGAAGATATTCTTTTGTATTTGTATTGGTCAAACCTTGAGAAGTTTATTGCAATACTATTGTATAAATTGGCTCAAAAGAAATTATTATTATATTGTTATCCTTATTGTAAAAGTCAAAAAAACCCCTCTTAGGGTTGAGTCTTTTTAGGAGTCAAGTTATGTGTATAAATAGAGGTCAAGTTAATCTCATTTGTATACACACACAACTCTCCTTGTATTATGTATTTGGAGCATAGAAAAGGAGGTCTAGTGTAGGAGGTCTTGGTTTCTTAGTCTTTGATATCTTGGTCTTAGTCTATTTGTGGAGATATATAACATGACATTGTACTGGTTGAAGGAATATATACTGATAATTTGTTACTGGGTTTTCTCCCCCACAATGGTTTCCTAGGATATATATTGTGTTCTATGATTTTTTATCTTTCAGTGATCCTATTGCATGGATTTTTTAATGAATGTTAAAGAAGATAACTATAAATTCTAAAATTATAACATGGTATTAGAGTAGTCTTGAATAGATGATGGTTCGCATATCTAGAAGACAAAAGTATCTGCTTTTCTTGATAGGAGTGGTTTTTGGACAAGACAATACCACCAGCAAGTGTGCCCACATCTTTTCCTTGGATTAGATCTCCAGAATATAGAATTTGTGATTTAGGGGCAAGATGACTACCATAACCAAGATTGATAAGAAGTTGGAGGTAGATGAAAAATTTAGAGCCTGGAGGTTTAGATTATCCCTCCTCCTAAAAGAACATGATCCAAAGAAGTTAACTAAATAATAGGTTTTAGAACCAGAGGGAGATGAGGCTAAAGCAAATCACAAGAAGGATATAATCAAAGAAAAGAGGATTATTGCATACTCCATTAAGGACTATCTTATTCATAACATATCTTCATTTTCCACTCCAAAATAAATGATGGATTCCTTAAACCGAATGTTTGAAGGAAACAACATCAACCGAAGAATGACCTTGAGAACTCAGTTAAAGAATGTGAGGATGCATAATTCAGAAACCATCCACTTTTACATCTCAAGAGTGAACCAAATCAAGGAGCAGATAGAAGCCATTGGTGATATAGTGAATGGATAAGAAATGGTTATGACCACCTTGAATGGCCTCCCAAGGTCATGGGATGCATTTATTCAAGGGATATACTCAAGAAGGAAGATACCCAAGTTCAGTAGGCTATGGGAATATTTCAACCAAGAAGAAGAAGGTACAGAAGCAAGAGAAGAGAAGATGAAATATGATGATCAAGCCCACACCAGGAAAGGAAAGAGCAATAAAGAAACCTCCTCACCCAAGAAGGTTTACAAGGGCTAAAGAAATAACCCAAATATCAAATGTTTTTGTTGTCAAAAAATGGGACACATTGCTAGGAATCATACCCTCATTCAGAGACCAAGGGAAAATAAAGGAGGTAAAAGGAATCATGTTCATACAATTGAATATGATGAGCCACCCAATAAGGTTTCAAATGAAGATGAATCAAATGATCAACAATATGTTATTATCTCATCCATTACAAGAACTATCACTCATGGAAGTGAAATTTGGCTGGTGGATAGTGGTGCTTCCAAGCACATGATAGGTTATAAATACTCCTTATCTAACATTACTCATAAGGATTCATCAAACAAGGTTAAATTGGGAGATTACTATGAGTATATGATCAAAGGAGTAGGAGAAGCCTCCTACACGTTAGAATCAATAAATACAACAAAGATGGAGGAATTTCTATATGTTCCTGGATTGAAGAAGAACCTTCTCTCGATTTCAATATCGGATGAGAAGGGTTACAAAGATTCATTTTTTGATGTACAAGCTATTATGTGGCCTAGAGGGAAGAATTTCGATGATTTTGTGGTGATTGGAGTTCAAGAGGGAGGACTCTACAAATTGAAAGGGTGATCAGATTTAACATTAATTAATGGCACTATGAATCACAGTCAATTATGGAATAAGATATTTTCTCACCTACATTACAAGGCCCTACTAAGTGTGAGAAATATGGTGACAGGACTACTAGAAATATAGGAAAAAACAGACGGTGTGTGCAAAGGTTGCACACAAGGAAAGAACGTGAATCACTCCTTTCCCAGTAGCGATAGTAGAGGAAAAGGAGTATTGGACATTGTGCATGCATATGTGTGTGGACTGATATCAAAACATTCACTAAGAGGGTATGTATATTATGTGTATTTTATTGATGATTACTCATGCAAAACTTGGATCTATTTGTTGAAGGAAAATAATGGAGTGTTTGGAAAATTCAAATAATTTAAGGCACTGGTAGAAAACTTGACAGAGAAGAAGATAACGAATTTTGATCAGATAATGGATGAGAATCCACTTCAGAGGAATTCAAATAATATTGCAAGGAAGTTGGGATTAAGAGGGATATTTCTACTCCCTACAATCCTCAACATAATGGATTAGAAAAAGGGAAGAATTGAACGATCATGGAATCAGTGAAGGCTATGATCCATGATCCATGATCAAAATATACCTATGCATATATGGTAAGAAGAATCAAATACTACAGTGCATGTGCATAACATAAGTCCCCACAAAGTACTTGAAATCAATACACCAGAGGAGATGTTTTCAGGAGAGAAGTCATGATTCATCCATCTAAGGATATTTGGATGCCCCATGTTATCACATTTATTTGTAAGGGGGGTCTTTCTCCTAAGAGGTTGGTTCCTTGGTGAAGGAATGAAAGAGAATGGGAAAAACACCCACAATTTGGCTTATATCCTAAGTCGGAGGAGTCAAGAGACGGTTTGGCGCGACATGATAAGGCGCATGTAGATCTGGGTAGTCGAGAGCTGAGAATCCTAGATCAATGATCGATGGCCATATCGGGGCCTCAACATGCGTACAAGATAAAAATGGTAGAGCGGGCTGGGAAAAACAACTGTGGTTTGTGAAAGTGCTACATGTCAGCCAAAGACACACATCGGGCCCAAAAGCGGGGAAGTTCCAAACCACCTTTCGCAGCCCTGATATGTGCATGTGCACATAATGTCCTATCCCAGGCCAACAAGTGGTCGCCCCTCAACATTTTTTCTCCCTCCATATTTCTTCCACTCACCATCACGCCAGTACCTATCTCTTTATCATCTCCCGCCACCTGTGCCACCTCGCTCCATGTCACCTCCATCTGATTACATGTCATCTCCCGCTTGTGTGGCCCCCACTCCATCCTCAGTCTCTTCTTACATCTTCAGCTGTCCATCTGGACATCTCCCTTCCACTACTCCATGCCAAGTGCGCCAATCACTTCATCAGCAACCACGTCTACCATCAGGCTTCCCCGTAAATATCCATCTCAGATCCAGACAATGAATGTTGAGGCTGCCACATCTTACAGGTGCAAAGTTGACTTGAGCCTTCCCTGATCCCAATGAAGCAGTTATTAAGGTTGGTTGGTGGTGGTTGAGCATTGTTTCTACCATAAACATAAAGCACAGGAAAGGACTATCAGTTATTTGGCTCATCAATAGGTTCCTTCTGATGCTCGTTTGCGTATGATAGAGGTTCACGTATGGACATAGACTGCATGCACAGTTTGTCAGAAAGCATGTAGATGTAACACCTTAAATACATCTACTCAGAGATGCTTCCATGATTTTGTTTTAAGTATAAATACTTAGTTTTGATATATTGTATTGGTTGATGGTATAGAAAGGCTCCCTCTAGTAAATTTTTAACGTGGCCCCTAGTTCTCTGGTTATGTACATGTATTTGAGACTTCTTGTTTAATGAATGTCAACTTCTTTCCATCTCTGTATAAACACTGTGTTAAGACACTCGGAATTGGAGGATATAGTCGAGGGTTGTGATGTTTTTGTGATGTAGGTTTGATCACTACAATGTTTTCACCAGTTTTAATCAGTTTCTCGTGTTATATTTTCCCCTCTTATACTGAGTAGATCAGGCATGGAGGATCCAGTCAGGATGTTACAGTAGCATTGTGATGTAGGTTTGATCATTGTGCTTTTGTAACTATGTATTTTAGACATATCTTAGTGTCTAAAGATTTGGGTCCAAGAGGATATCATCCTTGAATATTTTCTTCCTTTGGCTGTTGGAAGATTGAATGTCCATAGCAGGCCCTTACATCTCCTCACTAGTTCTTCCCCCCTACTCACCCTTTTACTGCAACTTACTGACTGAATTTAGATCAAGACCTCACCTACCTATACATTGCATGGTCCAGGATTATGAGTTAAAGCGTTATAATATTGAGACTGCATCCATTAGACCACCCTTTAAACTATTTACTGTGACATACAAACTGATGGGTATCAGGCTTACCTCGGACGTAATCCAGAGGTGACTTTTGGTGCTAACATTTCTGGCACCATTTTCGAGGATGAAGTTGAAGTTTTTCCCTATGATTGAACGACAAAGCTTACTGGTTTTGAAGATGCATCAGAGCCCAGTACATCAAGATTGCAACTGTGCACCTGGCGACTCCATTGTGGTGACTCCACTATTTCAGATAATGTTTTCTTGAGCTACTTCCCTGGCGACTCCACTATGGCGTCCTTCTCAGAGAAACAAGAGCTACTTCCCTAGCTCATATTCAATATGCATCCCTGGAAGTAGAATCCAATGTATTGGTAGTTGATAGACTTAGGAACAAAGCTGACAGAGACAGAGGAAGAGGGAGATCTGAGGATTCAACATTTGGTTCTTGTTCATCTCATCCTCAAGTGGATGAATTGACCAAGATGGTGAAGTTCCTTTCTGCAAAAATGGAGAAAATCAAGTTTGAGGGGAAGCAAGGTTATAAGAATGTCCCAAATACTGATAATAGAGGCAACTTAATGAGGTTGAACAATAATGCTCCTCAGATTATGCCAAGGGAACAAAGGGACAGAGATAGAAATGATCAGAAAAACCAAACTTCTCTTCAAAACAAACTTGTTATTGATGAGGAAAGGGAAGAAGAGGAGCTTGACCCTGAAATTCATTGTATTGGAGACACCTCCCCATTTCCTCATTTTACTCAATCTTCCTATGAAGAGTCCCTCATGAACAGTCAAATAAATGAGTTGAGTAAGGAGGAGAAGGCCAATAACAACCCCAATAAATATAACCTCTGGTCTAAGAAGAAGGGAGGGAATTTTGATGTCCCTGATCAGCCTTCCATAGCAAAGAAGCCTACTAAAGATGCAACAAACACTAGTAAAGAGGAGAAAGCTCAGATTTCCCCACCAATAGATAAAGACCCTGTCCTAGAGGTGAGAGAAATCCTGAAAACCCCTTCCTCCTTTAACTTAGATATTGAAATTCAGAAGATCAGAATCCTTATTCCCTTTTCAAAGCTGGTCAAACAACAAGACTTGAAAAAATCCATCTCTAAGCTAATGCAACCCGAACCAGCCTGCCATACTACAGACGTAGTGAATCTCTAAGATGAAAAGCCAGCAGTCATACTAGGTCCTATGATGGAATATAGAGATGATTCATCCCCTCCCTTCTATACATCCCTGAACATACATGATAAGGTGTTTCATAACTTCTTGATGGACTTAGGAGAATCTCATAATCTCATGCCCAAAACTGTCATGGACGAAATGGGACTAGAGATCACAAAGGCTTATCATTATTTGTATTCTTTCGATTCAAGGAGGGTGCAATGTCTTGGGGTCTTCAAAGATCTAGTTGTGACTTTGTTTCAACTGCCCATGAAAAGTGTGGTCATGGATATTGTGGCGGATGAAGTTCCTCCCAAGTTTGGCATGCTTTTGTCAAGATATTGGATTAAAAGGCTCAAGGGAACCTTGCAGATGGACCTCACATATGCTACCATTCTTGTGTTTGGAGGGGAGCATAGAAGAATGTACAAAGAATCTCAGTTGGACTATATTATTAGTGATTAATCTGACCCCACCAACCATCCTATCTTTTCACTTGACACCGATTTGGGGGGCAATTTGTTGCATTTCATTGATGCTCCTGAGCCTGCTTTAAAGCTCAAAAAGCAGTCCATGGGTTTTCATGGATCTTCTTTCTCCACCACCTCTATTTGGAAAATGTTTTTTTATTGAGCCTTCTCTAAGGATGTTGTTGGTGATGGAGTATTTTTTATTTCACCAGCTCAGGAAGCCATATCTCTATCATACAAACTAGAATTTGAAGCTACCAATAATGTGGTAGAATATGAAGCTCTTGTTTTGGGCTTAAGGGTTGTGATGGATATGGGAATCAAGGAAATATTTGTGTTTGGAGCTGCAGAATTGATTTTTAATCAAATCATAAATCTGTATCAAGATAAGCATCCCAGACTCAGAACCTATAGGAATGAAGTATGGGACCTCATTGACAGTTTTTTCCTAGATTTCAACATATCGTTTATTCCAAGAAGAGAAAACACCATGGTTGATCCCCTAGCTGTCTTAGAAAGCATTTTTAGAGTTCCTCTACCACCTAAATGCAAGTATGATGTAGAAGTCAAATATAGACCCTCTATTCCTGACAATGTCAAGCATTGGAAAGTGTTTGAGGATGATCTTGAAATCAAAAGATTCTTGGAAACTATTGAGGAGTTTTATGTATTGCGCATTGATCAAGATCCTGACTCTGAAATAGAGCCTCATATTGATGTTTTCTTGAAAAATATTTTTGATCATCACATTGTCCAGCTACCCAGAAATCACATCCCAAAGGGACTAGTTCCTTTGGAAAGGATTTTTGGTAGAAATGATGTGGCAGTGAAGGGTAAAATCTCAAATAATGATGTTGATGTGGATGAGTGCAATATTGGCACAGAGCGGGACCCAAAATTTGTCAAATTGTCAAGCAACCTGTCAAGAGAGAAGAGGATAGAGTATGCTAAGATATTAAGAGAATTTGTTGATGTGCTTTCCTAGACCTATGAATATCTTAGAAAATATGACACCAGGGTCATTGAACACAAGATCCCATTGAAATAGGAGGCTAATCCATTTAGGAAAAAATTAAGACAAATAAATCATATGTTGCTACCTATTATGGAAAGGGAGGTGAAGAAGTTGTTGGATGCCCAGATCACCGTGCCTTTGAGATATTCTGAATGGGTAGCCAAACTGGTCCCAGTGAGAAAGAAAATTGGAGAAATCAAAATTTGTGTTGACTTCACAAATCTGAACAAGATCTCTCGGAAAGACAATTACCCATTGCCAAAGATGGAACACATATTGCAGAGGGTAACTGGTGCATCTAGGATTTACATGATTGATGGATTTTTTGGCTACAATCAAATCTCTGTCCTACCTGAAGACAGAGAAAATACAACCTTCACCACAACTTGGGGCACATTCATGTATGCCAAAATGCCCTTTGGATTAATGAACGCAGGAGAAACCTTTCAGTGAGCCATGGACATCACCTTCATTGGGGAAAATGATAAGTTTGTGATCATCTATCTGGATGATATAACAGTCTTTTCCATATCTGATAAAGAACACTGCTTTCATCTGAGGAAGGTATTCTTGAAGTGCAGAAGGTTTGGTCTCTCCTTAAATCCCAAGAAATCATTGTTTTCCATGAAGGAAGGGAAATTATTGGGGCACAGTGTGTCAGCCGATGGGGTTAGAATTGATTCAAGCAGGGTAGAATCTATTGAAACCTTGTCATTTCCCAGATCCAGGAAGGAAGTTCAGTGTTTCCTAGGAAAAAATAATTTCTTGAGGAGGTTTGTCTCCAGTTTTGCTAAACTGGTGAAGCATATCATAGTCATGATCAGAAAGGGAAATGAAGTGAAATGGACTGCTGAGTCCCAAGAATCCTTCAGCTAGATCATGAAGGAATTGACTGAGGCACCTGTGCTTGTCAGTCCTGATTATTCCAAGAATTTTCTGGTTTTTTCTTTTGCTTCTTTTGATACGGTGGCAGTTGTTTTGCTGCAGAAAAATGTTAAAGGCCCGGAGTAGCCTATTTCCTTTTTTAGCAGGGCATTGAGAGATGCAGAGGTAAAGTATGATATCATGGAGAAACAAGCCTATGCTCTTGTGAAACCTCTCAAAGATTTCAGAGTCTATGTTTTGCATTCAAATATCATTGCATATGTTCCTTCAGCCTCTGTGAAGGACATTCTCATTCAGCCTGACATAGATGGGATAAGGAGCAAGTGGATTGCCAAGATCCTTGAATTAGATTTGGAAATAAAACCCACCAAACTCGTTAAAGGTCAAGGTTTAGCCAAACTGTTGGCTGAATCTAATTGTAAAGATTTGGGGGTTAATTTCATCAACACTTACTCAGAAGATCAGTGGGCTAAGATGCCTGATAATAGTCCTCAGGATAGCCCTCCACTTGAAGAATGCACCTGGTATAAAGACATTATATATTTTATGCAAATACTAAGGCCTCCATATGGGATGGGAAGGAGCAAGGAAAGATCTTTAAAACTCAAAGCAATCAGATATTTCCTTATTGACCAGATCTTGTATTGGAAAGACCCTCTAGGAGTGCTTCTGAGGTGTCTAGACCCATAGGAAGCCCTAAAAATCATGTTTGAGTTCCATGACAGCCTATGTGGGGGACACCATTTCTAGAAGACCAAAAAATACAAGATTCTCAGGATGTGTACTACTGGCCCCCTTTATTCATTGATGTATGCACAAAAATCAGAGCTTGCATCAAATGTAAAAAATTCTCTGGAAAGCAGGAGCTCAAATCTCTTCCATTGAAACCTGTGGTAGCTTCAGGACCCTTTCATCAGTGGGGCCTAGACTTCAATGGGGAAATTCATCCAGCATCAAGTAGTCAACACAGATGGATCCTAACTGCCACATATTATTTTACCAAGTCGATAGAAGCTATTCCCACAAGGAGTGCTTCTCACAAAGTCATCATAGGTTTTCTTGAAGATATTATAGTAAGGTTTGGCTGCCTGAACATAATCATCACTGGTAATGCTACATCCTTCAAGGTGAAACAATTGGTCAAATTTTGTGAGCAGTTCAAAATTTCATTGATCCACTCTACCCCCTACTACCCCCAGGGAAATGGACTAGCAAAGTCCTCTAACAAAATCTTGATAAAGATCATCAAAATACTACTAGAGGACAATAAGAAAGAATGGGATTCAAATATTAAGTTTTATCTATGGGTTGATCAAGTGACAACAAAGAGATCCCTGGGCCACTCCCCTTTCCATCTTGTTTATGGGGTTGAAGCAGATTTTCCTTCTCGCCTTGCCCTGCCTGTAGAGAAATTCTTCCAAGACTACCAAGAAGAGCCTGATGATATGATTAGAAGGATACATCAACTAGTAGAAGTGAAACAAACCAGATAACAAATGATAGACAAAGTGCATGACCGTCAACAGAGAATCAAGCATGCCTTTGATAGGAAGAACAATAAGGAGGATTTCCAGTTGGGAGATCTGGTTATCAAATGGGACATGCCAAAGAAGGACAGAGAAAATCACAACACGTTTGAAGCCCTATGGATCGGGCCCTTCAAAATCTCTAAGATATATCCAAATAATACCTACAGGTTGTAGAATTTGGAGGGCGATCAAGTTTTCGGTGGCCCTGTAAATGGGCATTTTCTCAAGAAGTTATTTATTTGAGCCACAAGTGGCTCCCATGTTTTTGTAAATATTAATTTTCTTTTATTTATTGGTTTTATAGGTGACTCCATAGCCCAACAGTAAGGCACTGAAACTGCTGAAGATTTCTTGGCATCTCACAGGGAGCAAGCCATCCCCCATGGAGCCTAATGTTATCACATTTATTTGTAAGGGGGGTTGTTCTCCTAAGAATTTGGTTCCTTGGCGAAGGAATGAAAGAAAATGGGAAAAAAACCCACAATTTGGCTTATATCCTAAGGCGGTCGGGTGATGAGATGTTTTGGCACGACATCATAAGGTGCATGTAGATTTGGGCAGTCGAGAGCTGAGCGTCCCAGATCAATGGTCGATGGCCATATCGTGGCCTCAACATGCGTACAGGATAAAAAAAGGTAGAGCGGGCTGGGTAAAATAGTTGTGGTTTGTGAAAGTCCTACGTGTCAACGAAAGACACACATTGGGCCCAAAAGCAGGGTAGTTCCAAACCACTTTTCGAATCCCCGATATGTGCATGTGCACATAATGTCCTATCCCGAGCCAACAAGTCGCTGCCCCTCATCATTTCCGCTCCCTCCATATGTCTTCCACTCACCGTCATGCCAGTGCTTGTCCCTTTCTCATCTCCCATCACCTGTGCCACCTCGCTCCACGTCACCTCCATCCCATTACACCTCATCTCCCACTTGTGTCGCCCCCACTCTATCCTCAGTCTCCTCGTCCATCCGCAGCTATCCATCTGCACATCTCCCTTCCGCTACTCCATGCCAATTTTGCCAATCACTTCGTCAGTAGCCACGTCTGTCGTCAGGCTTCCCTGTAAATATCCATCTCAGATCTAGACAACGAATGCTGAGGCTGTCATGTCTTACAGGTGCAGAGTTGACTTGAGACTTCCCCGATCCCAATGAAGTATTTATTAAGGTTGGATGGTGGTGGTTGAGTGTCATTTCTGCCATAAACATAAAGCATAAGAAACGACTGTCAGTTAGTCATCTCATCAACAGGCTCATTCTGAGGTTTGTTTGTGTATGATATAGGTTCACGTCTGGACATAGACTACATGCACAGTCTGTCAAGAAGCATGCAGACGTAACGCCTTCAATACATCTACCTAGATATTCTTCCATGATTTTATTTTAAGTATAAATACTGAGTTTATATATATTGTAATGGTCGATGGTAGAGCTAGGATCCCGCTTGTAAATTTTTAACGAGGCCCCTGGTTATCTGGTTATGTAAATGTATTTGAGACTTCTTGTTTAATGAAAGTCATATTCTTTCTATATTTTTCTAAACATTGTGTTAAGACACTTGGAATTGAAGGATCTAGTCGAGGGTTGTGATGTAGGTTTGATCACTGCAATGTTTTCACCAGTTTTAATCAGTCTCTCAAGTTATCTTTTCCCCTCTTATACCGAGTAGCTCAGGCATGGAGGATCCAGTAGGGCTGTGATGTAGGTTTGATCATCGTGTTGTTGTTACTATGTCATTTAGACATATCTTAGTGTATGAAGCTTTGGGTCCAAGAGGATATAGTCCTTGAAGCTTTTCTTCCTTAGGCTACTAGAAGACCAGATGTCCATAGAAGGCCCTTACATCTCCTCACCAGTTCTTCCCCCTACTCACCCTTTTACTGCAACTTATTCACCGAAGTTAGATCAAGACCTCACCTACCTATGCATTGCATGGTTCAGGATTATGAGTTAAAGAGATATAATATTGAGACTGCATCCATTAGACCACCCTTTAAACTATTTACTGTGACATACAAACTTATGGGTATTAGGCTTACCTCTGATGCAATCCAGAGGTGAATTTTGGTGCTAACACCCCGTATTTGTGCATGTCCCATGGAAAAGAGGAAAAAAATGGATCCATCCAGAAAGAATGGAATATGTTTTTATTACAGTGACACATCGAAGGCATACAGGATATATATTCCAAGTCACCAAAAATTTGAGATTATCTGAGATGTCACCTTCGATGAGAGTGAAACTTTTAGGAAATCAAAATAGGACTGTGCAAAAGAGGTTCATGACCAGGAGAATGAAGTTACTATAGTTGCAGAGGCAGAAGAAGCTGAACCAAAGGAAGTCATTCATGAGTATAATGACATGGAAAAACCTCAGAGGCCAAAAAATATGCCTTCTCAGAAGAGAAGACCATCTTGAGCACAAAATCTCAACAGAGATGCAGAAATATATGGTTCCCCATAAACATTTCTTAGGGAAAGTAAGAAGTCGAAGACGATACAAAACAATCCATGTTTGTGAAGAGGTGTCATTTTTGTTTGATATCATGGATGCAAAAGAGTCCAATTATGAAGAGGCTACAAAAAAGAGGTTAAGGAAGGATTCCATGGGGAAGGAATATTAGTCCATAGTAAAGAATGATTTATGGGATGTGATCCCCAGATCCAAGGAGAAATCAATAGTAAGTTCAAAATGGATCTAAAAAATGAATCATGCAACTAATGGAAGTATTGAATAATATAAGGCTAGATTTGTGGCTCGAGGCTTCTCCTAGAAGGAGGACATTGAATATGTTGAGACATTTTATCTCATGGTGAGATATACCTCAATTTCATTGGACGTAGTAATGAAATGGAAGGTGCATCAGATGGATGTGAAGACAATGTTCTTGAATGGTGAAATAAAAGAGGAAGGATATGTGGAGTAGTCATAAGGGTTTGAGATACATGGTAGGGACATACATGTGTCCAGATTGAAGAAGTATTTATATGGATTAAAGGAGGCACCCAAAGAATGGTATGGAAGGAAGGAAAGTTTTATGACAATATTAGAATTTAAAAAGAGTAGTGTAGATACTAAACTTTACTTTAAGGTTGTGGATGATGGTCTAATAATACTATTGTTGTATGTAGATGACTTGTTTCTAACATGTGTGGAAAAGATCATATTAGAGTGTGAGAAAAAACTGGCTATTGAGTTTGAGATGAAATATCTCGAGATGATGCATTACTTTTTGGTTCTCGAGGTATGGAAGAGACATGATGAGATCTTTCTGAATCAAGGGAAGTATGCAGTGGAAACACTGAAGAGATTCAAGATGTTGGATTGCAAGGAAATAACTACACCTATGATATCAAATATGAAGTTATTGTAGGATATGACTTCAGAGACCGTGGATGTTACTTTATACAAGAATATGGCGGGTTTGTTGATGTACTTGATGAACATGAGATCAGATATATGTTTTTCTGTGAACACCCTGAGTCAATATATGGAGAATCCCAAGAAGGTTCATTTGGTCACAACAAAATATGTGATAAGGTACCTTAAGGGTACATTGGATTATGGTCTCAAGTATGTGATAGACCATGAGTTCAGTTTATATGGATAATTGAATTCATATTAGGCCAAAAGTATTCCTGATCGGAAGAGTACTTTGGAATATTTATTCATTCTAGGCTCAAGTATGGTTTCATGGAGTAGCAGGAAGTAGTCATGTGTAGCACTGAGTAAGACTGAGGAAGAATACACTCAGTATGATTGGGGATAAATGTGTGGCAACATGTGAAGCATGTAGAGAAGCAACATGGCTTCAAAAGGTGTTGTCTGGGTTATTCTGTCTCAAACTGGAGGCAACCTGCATTTGGTGTGACAACTAGAGTTGCATGAAGTTGTGAGAAAATATGGTGTTCCATGATATCAAGATCTAATATCACTATATCAGGGATATGGTGCAGAGGGGACTAGTGAGGCTACATTATGTGATTAACGAGGAGCAGGTTGCAAACGTGTTGACCAAGCCACTATTGAGGGTGAAGTTCACGCACTTCAAGGAAAATCTTGGCGTGGTCCCTTTTCAGAGGGAGTGATGAGGTACATATGTAATGTTGGGTAGTGGATGTCTCGGGGACATGTTGTAGATATTTGAGAGCTACCCATTGGCCCTGGATGCATTGGATGTGAAGTCATAGAGGTGCACATGGTGAGGTACATATGCATTGTCCGGTAGTGGATGTCATGGTGACCTGTTGAAGCTATTTGAGAGCTACCCACAAGACTTGGATGCATTGGATGTGAATTTATGTTGTACTATGGATATCCGATGATGTATAGACTCATATGTTCAACAGTTAATGGTCATGAGTTCATGTGGCAACAAAGAATACCTTCCTTGTTCAAAGGGAGTGTTGATATTTTGATGTAACTACAGAAGATATTCTTTTCTATTTGTATTGGTCAAACCTCGAGAAGGTTATTGTAATCTTATTGTATAAATCAACTCAAAAGAAATTATTATTTTATTGTTAGCCTTACTGTGAAAGTCAAAACAACCCCTCTTATGGTTGCATCTTTTTGGGAGTCAAGTTATGTGTAAAAATAGAGTTCAAGTTCCTCTCATTTGTATACACACATAACTCACCTTCTCTTATGTATTTGGAGCATAGAAAAGGATGTATAGAGCAGGAGGTCTTTATTTCTTGGTATTTCGTATCTTGGTCTTGGTCTATTTGTGGAGAGCTATAACGTGACATTGTACTGGTTGAAGGAATCTATGCTAAAGAATTAGTTGTTGGGTTTTCTCCCCTAGGAGGGTTTCCTAGTATATATCTTGTGTTATGTTATTTTTTATCTTTCAGTGATCCTATTACATGCAATTGTTAATGAATGTTAAAGAAGATAACTGTAAATTCAAAAATTATAACAGTTTGGTTTGCAAATTCATAAAAGCCTCCATTTTTATGAATATCTCTATATATGTCTATTTTTTATGATATTTTAATGTAGGCTACACAAATATGTTATCGATGAAACTATAGACACAAATAGAGTCTGTTGTGCAGATTCCAAATATATAATCTTTTAAAAAAATTAATATTGTTTACTATTTATGCCACACTAGAAGAGACCAATACCCAAAATCTAATATATATATATATATATATGATCATGTTAATACCCTTGTAACCTACACTAATGGAATACATTGTAATTTCAAGGATATGTTGACTTTCACAATATATATATATATATATATATATTATAAATTTTGAAAAAAATACAACACATTAGAGAAATGGGTTCTCTACAGTTGTGGAATTTTTTGGAAGGAATTTCCATCATTAAGGTACTCAACACCTGCACTAATAGAGACATGTACCTTATATTTTTCTAGAAAAATAATATCCCATTTTTAAAAAACATGAAATTTCACATAGTTATTCACAATTTCTATAAATAAAAATTGTATATACAAAGAGCTAATTCAGTTTCCTACATTTCATCTTTTTACAACTCAATGTAGAAGTACCTTGAATAATCCCTACATGTTAACAAATTATTGTTTCACCATGTTTGTATTTCCAGTAACGTGTCATGATAGACCGTCATTAGCTTGCACTCCCCCTTGCATTATGAACATTGTAAGAAGGACGAGCTCAAAAAAAATTGTGTTTAGAATTACATATTGAATTTATTCCCAAGATATGGTTTGGAAATACATTTTGAAAGTTTAGAAAGTAGTAAGACAAAGTATAGAAGGAGTTTTTGATGTTGATGATATAGTTTTGTTGATGGGTCAGTTGAAGGCTGTTGATGTTGAAAAGGGTGAGATTTCTTGGGACCCCTACGATGGATACATTGATCCTACCTAGGATTATCATTGTTTTTATGAACCAAAATCCAAAATGTATCCAATGGACAATCCACTTCGAGGGAGAAACCTTATTTTACAATATATTAAATGCACAAGATAAGATGAGATGCTTATACACATGATTCTCCTTTATCAAAAATAGGATATAAAGTGACCATGATATAACCTACCACTAACATGACCTAATAATAAGTAATATAATAATAATAAATGATTGTTAGGGCCTTAGGGGCCTTAACATATCCCCTCTCTTTTAAAAAACTCTTCTCCCTCAAAGTTTGCAAATCTTAATAGTAATATTTTAGGACTAGTCACAAACCCTAACTTCCAAAATCTATATCTCAGAAAGTGTAATGAAATATAATCTAAATTTTTTACACGAAATACTTATATATGTTTCCTCGGGATATTGAAAATTTCACAGTCTAAAATCCTACCAAAAAAATGTTCTAATGAAAATACCAAGAAAATGCCTTTGAAGTTGTTTTCAAGACCAGTCACAAACCCTAACTTCCACAACATGTAACCCATAAAGTATAATGAATCAATACCTAAAAATTTTACCACATGCACTTACACATGTATACTTAGTAGCCTCAAAATTTCACTTTTTTAATAATCCCAAATAAAACTTTATAGAAAAAATTATAACATTTCTTAATTAAAGGAGAAAAACCCTAGGAGCATACACTTTTAAACCAATTGTTATAAACCAATATCCAAAAAATAGCCAATAATTAATTAACATTGAGGGGAAAACCTCATTTTACAATATATTAAATGCACAAGACAATATGAGATACTTATACAAATAATTCTCTTTTATTATAAATAGAAGATAAAGTGAGAATACTATAACCTACCACTAAGATGACCTAATCATAACTAATAAATTAATAATAATAGATGAGTGTTAGAGAATTAATAAGGAGACTTAATAATTGGAATACCTATATGTTAACTCAATCATCCTTCACGTTCATTTTCCTATGCACCACGTTCCACTTAATATTCACTCATGTTACAACTTTGAGTTTCCGATCATCATCATCAACCTTGGAGTAAGCTCAAGCATCCACCACATAGAATAATTTAGGAATAGGGATGGTAGCTATGGGAAAAAACAAGAAAATTGGGATCACTTGTACTATTGGGTTAGAAATGGCCACTCAAGCACTCGTGCCCACTTATGTTGTACCTACGTATGTTCTTTGTATCATCAATGGTCAAGCCAACAACATGTACCCTGTTCTCCCAAAGTTGTGGGACCTTCTTCACCCACCCATGCTAAATTCAATTAAATATACAACATAAGTGGACGTCATTGCTCAAACAAGAATAATCCATTGTTTCACACCCAAATTCCTTAAACCTTATGGAACACATTTATAAATTACTCTCACTATTGTCCCACATGCCTTTAGTTTTGGTCTACCCTTGCAACTATTCACTAACTACCTATGACTACTAGTCCCCAGGTTAACCCTATGAAGGTTGTGGGTGTGTTGGTTAAGTTAAAGTAAATCACTAACCATTCAAATAATGTGTTGGTTAAGACAAAATATATCACTAAGCATTCATATAATATATCATTATCCTTGAAAAAAGTGTTACAAACATCCCAAGGGTTGATAAGAACTTGATCCTAGGAAAATTTCAATTTTAATTAGGTGAAAAAATTTAATCTTGAGCCTATAAGGCCTTCAATAATTAAGATGGGATGGGAGTTATTAATAGTATCTGCGTTCAAGGTGTGAAAGTATATTATGAGGTACCATGCACCATCCCTATTTAGTGGAAGAATAATGAGGATTCTACAATGAGAAGCACTCAAACTAATATGTCCTTATTAGATATTAGTTGTAGCACGTAATCTTCTCATTTTGATTTTTTTTTGGAGGATTAAATCCAACAATTGGGGTCTATGGTTTATTGGCACTGCACATCATCATAGATTTTTAGTACACATGTCCATTTGGAAATGGACCTATAGGGACTAAATCGATCCTTTGTTGGATATAGCAATGTAGAAATACATGTATTGGACCCTCACAAATACTAGTGTATTCCTATAAAGGCATGCTTAGTTCTGTAAGTTGCATGAAAAAGGATAATTGTTTCAACACCCTGATATTTTACATGACTTACACATAAATGGTAAAACAAATAATTTTTTATATGACCAATCAAGTTGTAGTAATGTTTTGTTGAAATAACATAAAATTTGTAATTAGATGTTACCTCAAGAATGTAGATCACAATTATCTACTTGACGAGAACTTTGACCTAAAAATGAGAACAGTATCCCTAAAAACCCATAATTTGCATAAAAAATACTAAAATCAACCATTTAATTAAAAAGTGCTACTACTGGTAGCACCCTTTTTGGGTTAAAAATACAACATTTTGTAATGATGGCCTTAAAACCCCATATTATTTCTAACAAGATCCATACAATCAATACTCAAATCAAAAAGTGGTGCCACCAGTCATACATATTTTTCCATGGTTAAATTACAACTTGTTTGAAACAATGGCGTTAACCACTAGTATCGTTGCAACCAAAACCTTAAAATTAATCCCGAGATTGAAAAGTTTTTCTAGGTTAGTAGCACTCCTTTTTTTTTCTTAAATTTGCCATATCTATGGAACCATGGCCTTAACAATTGGTACCAATGCAGCAAAAATGTTAGAATCAACCCTTGAATTAAGACATGGGATTAAGAGTAGCACCTTCTTCTTCTTGTTTTTGTCCTAAACCTCAAAACCGCACCCAACCCTCATTTTTTTGAAAAGGGGGTAAAAACCTTTAAAAAATGAGAACTCTAAAATATTCTCATTAAGTTGGTAACTATGTTGTAGAATAATATATTTTTTATGTTGGTGAAGATGTTATGAAATCTTGACTCATGCATGTATGTTAGGAAATTAAACACTTCCACACTAAACCTATAATAAGAGAGGAAGAAATACTTAATCAAGAAAGTAAATGACAAAGCAAACACACGATACACAAATATTTTACCATGGAAACCCAAATGGGAAAACCAACATTCCTTGAGTGTATTGGTATTTTGTTGTCTTATTCATTCAAAATAAAAGGTAACATGCATAACCTTGGTCCACACCTAATAATTCATAGAAATCATACCTTATTTCCTTACACAAAGACAACCCTATAACCAATTGAACTTACATCTACATGACTAGTAACCTATAAAATGTTTGATATAAATATTAGACATTCTACAATTTGCTTTACAACATTACAAAACTGATGCAGGAGCATCGCTCCACCTCATCACGTGCCAGTCGATTAACACGCATGGTGCACATTCAAGGAAGGGAGAGGCATCGCCCTATCATTTTGGCCTTGAGAATCTAAGTGTGATCAGAGAATTTAATGTTTAAAAGATGGAAGAGCCAAGTTGTGCCTTTGCAAAAGCTGGAGATAAGGTTTCCATTAAGTGGTTGATGGTAGGAGGGATCTGTATCTGATTTGGAGAAGATTTCCATCATTGTAATCTACCTCGATAGTCAAGAGTTTTAGAATGGTGATTAGACAACACTAGTTTAGCTTGGAGGGAAGCTCGTCGAGCCCCTCTTTTATAAATCTTTGTATTGTATGCTCAATATAAGTTGTTGGGATTTGATGAAAAATAATTGTAAGACAAGTTAGGGAGGTTGGTGAGAGCCGAGACACAGTCGCAGTCCGGACTCAAACATTTGTAATTTGATTTTCTGTCATTAATAGAAAAATGATAGTTTGTACTGTTATCAATTTTTGTGTAATGGATATTTTGTGGTGAATGTCATTTGTATGCATTTGAATTGTAGATGAATGTTAGAAATAGTCTGTAGGGATAGAAATATAGTTTTCTATCTGTAAGTGTGTTGGATTAGGTCTGGTTCTCTAGGTTAAGTGAAAGGAGTGTGCGATAGAGTTAGGAAACTCTATGAGACGATGCAAAGAGTGTGTGTTTGAACTCAGTGGAGTCAGAAGAGAAACTTCCAAGAGGGCATACTAGGATAATTCAAAGACTCAGAAGGAAATTTCAAGGTGGTTAAGTACCCTGGAAAGAAATATTGTGTAGGAGGAAACACAACGCAGAGTCACTGAACACTCTGAAACACTTTTCCAGGAGAGCATAGAGCAAGTACGAGAGCATACCAGAACAACATGATTGGAAGTGTTGGAATCCTTAAGAGAACCACATGGTTGTTAAACACTCTGAGGAAGGAAGGCTTTGCAAGAGTGCATCAAGAAAGGAAAGGAGATGTCGTCAAAACTTCAAGAAGGCTAAGGGAGAAGCCGTCGAAAAATGGAGTCGAACGCAAGGAGTGTGCCAAGTATATTGTAAGTTCATCTTACAAAGATCAGGACGAAAGGAGTTAAGTTTCCAGGAGGGTAAGAGAAAGTCCTCTGAAGGACATAGAGGAATGGGGAACCTTGGAAGGTTTTCAATCCGAGAAAAGTCGCATAAGGGTCTGTGAAGAACTCTGGAAGGAGTGTCGGAAGGAGTTCGAGAATAGCCTAATTCTTGAAAAGGGAAGAAGTGCGCTAAACATGCAGAGGATTTGAGGAATTGTCGAAGTCCCGAAGACCGTAAAATCGTCCATCATCTAGGTAGACAGGCAGAAGTAGATCCGAGAGTTTGAGGATTCGAACTTCGGAAGAATTGCAAGGAGAACAATTCAACTTCATGAAGGGAGAAGTGCGGAGTCATTCTGGACCATTGGATCCAGGAGGGCAAATGTCAAAGATCCATGGATTTCATAGGAAGAACCCTTCGGAGGAAACACAAGAGGAGAATACCTGAAGAGCTAGGAGCTGAAGCTATCCTGTCCATCCATTGAGATAGGACACGTGGCGAGAAATCAACATTTCAGTGATTCGAAAATCGAGAAGGAAAGAGTTGAGAGAATAGAGGACTCATGAAACCTAAACTCACAATTTGATCACAGCCCTCGAGCATTAGGAGAACATGGATCATAGATTTGGTCTTGAAGGATTCGCCGATTCAGAAATCAGAGAAAGGGGAATAAGGCGTTCAAGAAATTTTCGAGGCACGGAATCACAAAGGGAGTTGGCCCATGGTTGTAGTCTGTGATCACATCAAAGGGGGAGCCTAGAATAGAGAGCTAGCATTTGTTGGCTTGGATATTTGAAGAGCGTTAAGGAGAGGGTCCGTTGGTGCCACACAATCTGCGTCGAAAAGGTGGAAGGGCCTGTGTCAAGTTAAATTGGTTCCCATTAGGAGCCTGACGAGCCATTCAACTCGGTGACTTGAATGATCATATATTGGGAGGTCGTGAAACCCCTTGGAAGGGAGGGGGGGGTCTGCACCAAACACACCTTATGTATAGGATTTATAGTAGGAAAAACCCTAAATAAAGGTGCCCCAAAACAATTACAGATCCACGTAAACCATTGGCTACAAATCCTACGAATCTTGGGATTCTAATACAAATAGACTACCAAGTCATATTACCAGTCTAACTCATTCAGTATTTAGTCGATTTCCACACGACCACCTATCGACCTCTTGTTGGTTTTCCTCTTTGAATTTCTATCAAGCATCTCGACTTTGACTTAACCCGATCGAACACTTTGACCTTCGAATTTCTTTTCTTGTCAATCCACCTTGACTATACTTATAGATTGTGGTGAGTACCTACACAATATATCTATCTAGAAGAATAACAAAGAAATCTTCCAAAAGTGAGAAGATGAGAGAAAAATTGGAGAGAAAAGAATAGAATTCTATTAGCCATATTCCAAACACAAAAGATGAATAATTTACAATAGATATACGTAACATGAGTAACTAATGCACCATAGTAGTGATATAGAGAGATCTAAACACTTATTGATAGAAACTGAAGTAATATGTCACCTAGTCCTAGTTAATTGATCCATGCAATCATCAATTAACTATGTCACACATCTGGAAGTGAGAGAAACACATGCAATTGGTGGTGATAAAACCAAAGTTTCCATGCATGAGTGACTTCCTCTAGTCTAACTAAGTGTAACTAACTCTAAACTAAAGAGAAACACCATATTTTGTTGGGGAATATTCTTCGTAGAGAATATTCAATTGTTCCTAACATTGGACTATCAAACTTAGGAAAATAATTCTAGGTGAGTGTGTAATGTCTCCACCACCCCCCC
>SNQJ01S0013948.1:57856-75807 GCA_010110895.2 Picea sitchensis
ATGGTTGTATGGAACTTCCTTGGTCTGCAGCCAGTTGATGATTGATTTTGATTAAGATAAGTTCTCCCTATCACGGTTTCCTTTTTATTTTATATTTATCTCCACTGTGTATTAATTATTATATTTGAGATTCAATTTTATAATATGCATGCTTTCTAGTTATTGTTGTGCATGGCATATTGTTCATTTCTTTTATGTTGTAGCATGAATCTTTATTATTTCATGTGAGTATTTCATGATTCTTTATTAGTTAAACATTATCAGAATTTAGAATCAATTCCAAGGGTGTGATTTGAGGTAGGGTGGCCAACTTATTGGTTGTTGGGTGCATTACAAGTTTTCTTACAATAATTGGTATTAGGAATCATTGAATATGATCCCATTTGAAGCATTGTATGGTATAAAATGCAACACACTCGTTACTTGGGATAACCTAGTAGACAAAGTCATGATTGGGTCAGAATTGTTAAGAGAAATGGAAGAACATATGGTAAAAATCAACCATAATTTGAAATTTACACAAGATCGTAAGAAGAGATATGTCGATAACAAAAGAACACATAGAGAATTCAAAGTGGGAGAGAATGTGTTTTTTAAATTTAAATCCAAAATAAGCTCACCAAAATTGGGAAGTTGCCCAAAGTTCGTAGCAAGATATTTTGGGCCTTTTGAGATCTTAGAAAAGATAGGGCTAGTTGTATACATGATAGCATTACCTGCATGCATGATAATTCATAACATGTTCCATGTCTCTTTATTGAAAAATTATCTACTTGATCCTAATCATGTGATTGATTGGAATGTGATCTAGGTGGAATATGAAGGGGATTTCAGGGTTGAACCAATGTGCATCCTGGACTGAAAATTCTAAGTTCTCAGGAACATTTCCATCATCTTGGTAAAGGTGAAATGGACCTGCTACAGTCATGAAGACACTACATAGGACGATGAGGAAGCCATGTGGGAAGTATACTCGTAAATTTTTGCAAATTTTGAAGAAAAATAAATGTACATTTGTACATAAGAAAATGAAGACTCCTTTATGGAAACTGGAGTTTCTAGAGACACAACTTTTAGATTTCCCATCTAACCAATGTGTCAGTTGAAATGAAAATAGAATTTTTGGTTGGAATTGTTGCGTGAGGAATTAAGTTGTGGAATCATTAAGTGTTTTGATGTAATTTTTTTATATATATCAATGTGTAAATTGTATGGTTATGTGCACTGAGGAAAATGTAGTTTGTAGGGGGAGGGGAATGTAACATCCCCATTTTCAGACCCCTAACTAGTGATGTATATTGTAAATGTGATGTATGGCCAATATCCAAAATGATGTAATTTGTAAATGATGTAAATTTAATACAATGAATAAAATGTATTGCAAGATGCACATAGACATGGAAGGAGATTTCGAGGATAAGTATACACAAGAGAGGGAAGGGGTCCAATGGGGGGTGGGTGGGTAGGTTTACCCATGTCTATTAAGCCAAAACCAATTTATTTCTAAATTATCCTTACTATAAACCTTATATTTGTTGCCTCAGTTTTATAGAGCCCAATCATTGAATTCTTGTAAGAGGGTTGGTGTGAGAGTCACTTCCCATAGTTATTGAGAGAATGGGGGTTGATTACAAGTCAAGCAAGCAAGGGAAAGATAGGAAATTCATATGTGGGTGAGAATGGAATTATAGATTCACATTTTTCATGAAGAGCGATTTACATGGATTTTTCTGGCCAACAAAGAAGTTTTGAGTCCTGAAGCTTGAAGGTAGATGTTGTGGGAAAGTTTGCCAGTTGTTTGGAGATAAAATTTCATTAAGAAAGAGGTTGTGTGCCTGTGAGTAATGCAATGCTAAAAAATCATCAAGGGAATTTTTCATTTTCTTGTTGGATGAATTTGTGTTGCAACTAAAGAAATTCCTGAGGTCCCAATAAATAAACTTCATTTCCAACATATGTTGGAATCCCTACAGGAGAGTGGAAAGCATGAGGGACTATGGGTAGTGAAGTGGGATTACATCCCTTGGGTTGGGTGGGTTGAGGGGGAAGAGATATGGTGGACTGGAATTAGTTGTGGGAATTTATTGTTGAGGGGGGGCCATTAGTCAAACTTATGGACCATCATATCTTGTGGATTCATAGCCTCGGTTCAAGGGTGACTTGCTACTGAGAACTACAACAACAGGTCTATGGTTGGGAGGAACTTTTATCCTCTGCAACAGGTTGCATATTTTCATAAGATAAGTGTTATTATGTGTTGTGTTGTTTTGTGTTAAATGTTGATATGTGTGTTATGCATTTCACTATGAGTTATATTTGGTTAATGCTACTTTTTATGAGTAGAATCGATGCATATGAATCTATATTTTTTGATGGAATGATGTTGTATGAACTTAGTTTTTGTTGTACACATTTAAAGTAATTACATTTACATTTTTAATTCAGTATGAATAGTTGTATGAGTTATAATATGACATTGTGTGTTATTTCTACATTTAGATTTGGTATCAAAAAAATTTATTGGGTCATTTTAACCATAGCATGAAAAAGTTGGGGGATGGGTACATTACAGGGGAAAAGGGGGGGAGAGACAAAGGGAGAGAGAGAGAGAGAGAGAGAGAGAGAGAGAGAGAGAGAGAGAGAGATATCTGGATATTTTATGTTAATAGGAACATGAACACATTCATGTTCCTAATAATGTATGTGTCCTCTAGGAACACATGCACGTTCCTGAACACATGTTTCTCAGGAACACATGCAAGTTCATAAATAATCCCAGTTGGAAAGCATGTGTTGTAGTTCAGTGAGTACCAAGGATATAGAATTAATAATGATTGTTTTTTTGTACTAATGCACACATGTTCCTACATTTTCACGTTCCTTCGCACCCCATTTCCATTATTTTGTCCATCAACTTCATGAACTCCCCTGCAAGTTCTTCTTCTGTGTGGCATTGTAAATTTTATTCTTTCTCTTTTGTATCCATTTTTCTTCTTGATAATTTCTCACTTATAAGCTAACAAAATTCATGACAAGTTTTGTTTTTACTATAAAGTGAAATTCTAAATAAAAAAAATGATTTTGTTTACTGAAAGTTGAAAAACTTCTGAAAATGTATTTTATTTTGTCAAAAAACAAGGAAAATAGACACCAAGATTCATGATTTTACCCATTAGTGTAATTTTCACCATGTATAGGGCCTTGTTTCATTCCTCATCATGGGACTTGAACTCAAATAGAACCACTTCCTTCTTGATGTGACTTTATGTACTTAAACATAATTTTCATGTCAAGAGATTTGTCGATACCAAATTGGATGCACATCCTCCTAGACTCAATTGTATATTCCTAAACGTGTTGTATTCTAATTCTCTAATATGTTTCCATTTAAACTCATGGTATTATTCATATACCATAGGATATAATTGATTCTTAACCGGTGCTTTGAACTCCCCCCAGTTTGGAATTTACTTCAAGTTCTTGGTAAGGAATTGTTTGTGACATAAAATATTCCACCATAGTAATGCATATCCCTTCATTTCAATTGAGAGAAAAATATTTTCTATGTTTATAAACCCATATAAAATAAAATATATTTATAATTTCCTAAAAAAATAAACCATCCTAAGCCTTTATCTCCACTTTACCTTCAGCCTTAAAAGAGATTTTGGAAGTCTCTAAGGGTCATTTTCCCAATGAAAAATATTCTCAAGATGTGTCATGGGACTCTTTGGATTCTCCATGTCTCCACTATGGATTTCCTCTCCTCCAACTTTATTTTTGTCCACCGTCACTAGAAACAAATCCTATATAATTTTTACAATACCTTCTACATGCATCTCCAAATTTATGAAACTACACTCACCATCATTGATCTCTTAGTGTTATTCCATTGTAGTTCAACTCATAGGATGACTATGGGTAACTATAAACAACAATGAGTATTCATATTTTGAATATCTAAATCAAGTTTGCATCATATACTCCTTGATATAATAAGATATTTTCCTTGATACCAACTTGATTGATTTTCTAGTGGAGAAATTGAAATCACCAAACCTATTTATGCCATCGACATCATTAAACATAATAGATAATTATGTATAATGTATCTTACAAATTTAGTTATTTTATTATTAATAATTTAACATAATAAGAAGAAAACTATCAATCTCATAAACATTCACCATATAGTACATATAATTTTAAGGAGAACGCTCATGGGCAATAAACTCCATATAATATGAAATCTTAGAGAATGTCAACCAATGAGTGTTTTAGAATTGTAATATTGCACAAGCTCTAGGATTTTATAGACATGGGGTTGTTTTTCACAATGACTAATACTCTTGGTAACAATGCTAATATATATCCTTTCTACACGGAACTTCCTTCTGTGATAGAAAATACAACAACTCTCCAACTCAATTGTAATCATTTAATAAAATTCCACATTGAGATTGTTCAATCCCTAATCATATCAATCAAACTCTCTCATTGTGTATCATGTTTTCATATGGGCCACCTCAAAGAATCAGTTAGATCGATTCAATTGATTCAACATCCATTCAATTATTAAAATGGTTCAACTTCCATGTTTGCAATTGAGAATACTATCTAGTCAGCTTGTTCCAGCCACTAAATTCCATATAAATATCATTTCCTCACTAGCATTTTTCTAACTGAATTATTATTTATAATAAGTATCCCCCCAATACTTGGATCCACATGATCCAAAATAGATCATCATATAATTCGTCATCTATCTTAGTAGTTTTTGGGTGGAAAAATTGGAGGAATTGTCTTGGAGGGTCGATTTTAGTGGTAGGTTCCAGTTTGAAAAATCAGGATCCTGAACTTTCCAAAGCCATTTTGAGACATTAAATGACATTTTTGGGCTTATGGTGTCCAAAAAAATTACGTACACCCTTGATGTTGATATACACAGTAAGACCTTTCCAACAACGCAAAAATCACCTCAATCAAAGCTCGTATTCGAAATTTTTGCCTCCCACAAGTTGACCTACTGTGTTGACCAACATGGTACAAGTGGATGCCAAATAATCCCCAATTACTCACACACATGGGGCTAGATACATGTAGGATTTAAAGAATATTCTAGAAGCTCGAAACCATGTCACTAAGTGAGGGTTGAGGATGAAAAATAACCTAACACTATATTACTATTAGGATATGTTAAATGCATGGCCAATAGAAGGAGAGAGGATTCCACTCTTTAGAATTGTATTTGTTCCATATTTGAGTAGAGAATATAGTAGTACTATTTTGAGATAATGATAGAGGAGGAAAAGATTATGTAGCCACCATACAAGCCACAATGTCAAAGGAAACTCCACAGTGAATGCCTCTCTCTTTATATTTTCATTTCCATAACTAAAGAAAAGAGAGAAGAGCACATGCCTCACCATTTAGATGGGTTTTCTCCCATATTTGGTTTCCTAGGATACATCGTGTGTTACATTATGCCTCAATACTGTGTTCTTTTTCTCATTTCTTTCATTTCCGTAATTCAAGAATTTCACAAATTCAAACAAATCTAGTAATTAATTAATTTGGGATCTAATGAAAAATAGTTTCCATAGTCTAATATTTCATAATATTATAAGATTTCTTGTTATGAAATACTCCACTAGAATATCAATAGAAATTTACATATCAACAAATGTTCATCAAATTTGAGCAAATATTCGTACTTGGTCATCGATGTATGCATACTAGTTGATTTATTGTAGTCAATATGATAGTTTACTTGTCATCAATTTTCATTCAATCAATTATTATTTATAAACCAATAAACTTCGTTCAATTGTCTATCTCATTTTATTTTACCTATAGTTTTATGTATTTCTTCTATTTGATCCAATTTTCAATTAAAAAGTTCTAATTTTTTAAAATCACCTTCGAAATTGAAATCATAATGGAGAGTGGTCTGCCAAGGCATTTATGCAACAATGATCATTAGGAATGATGGCATTGTAGTGATGACATAGTTGCTG
Source organism: Picea sitchensis (assembly GCA_010110895.2). Classification (NCBI taxonomy): domain Eukaryota; kingdom Viridiplantae; phylum Streptophyta; class Pinopsida; order Pinales; family Pinaceae; genus Picea; species Picea sitchensis. The sequence continues at coordinate 63,874 of SNQJ01S0013948.1, forward strand.
ACAAGCCACTTATCTCTAGGAAATTAAGTTACTTAGATTCGCCAATAACATGGAAAATGTAACTAAATAGAATTATGGGTAATTGAAACATGAAATATGTGATGATGTGGCATTTTGTCTAGTTCACAAGTGGATTTCTTTGCTAAGGTGACACTTTCAAGGTTGTTTGTCTTCAATCAAATACAATCTCTAGGTGGTGGGTGGTATGAGGACTATGTTAAAAATAAAGGTGGTATAGGTTATGTGGGTAGTAGTACCGTAGGTAATAACCACCACAAAAGTAGGGGCCATTAAAGGAGGAGGTTTTGATAGGGCACATTGTCATGGACGACACCAAGTAAATAAAAAAATGTTGGCCCACCAAAGAAGGTACTTAAAAAATGGAGATAGCAATGGATCTTCTCTCAAGCCATGAAGAAGGGACGTGGTGTGGCTCCTAGGGAGAGATAAAGGATGGTTTAGATCCTCCAATGAACCAAAAAGCCATGCCCTTCAATTACAAAGGGGTTGAATCTATAACCATAAAATATTCATTGAAAATGGACAACCAAACTAATATGAAATAATATTCATATATGAGGAATATGAAGGTCTTTTTAGATGAAACAAAAGACAAATATAATTGTAACAAACATTTTAGACATAGTGGAACAATCATATTTCTCCCAAAGTNGATGTATGCATACTAGTTGATTTATTGTAGTCAATATGATAGTTTACTTGTCATCAATTTTCATTCAATCAATTATTATTTATAAACCAATAAACTTCGTTCAATTGTCTATCTCATTTTATTTTACCTATAGTTTTATGTATTTCTTCTATTTGATCCAATTTTCAATTAAAAAGTTCTAATTTTTTAAAATCACCTTCGAAATTGAAATCATAATGGAGAGTGGTCTGCCAAGGCATTTATGCAACAATGATCATTAGGAATGATGGCATTGTAGTGATGACATAGTTGCTGACAAGCCACTTATCTCTAGGAAATTAAGTTACTTAGATTCGCCAATAACATGGAAAATGTAACTAAATAGAATTATGGGTAATTGAAACATGAAATATGTGATGATGTGGCATTTTGTCTAGTTCACAAGTGGATTTCTTTGCTAAGGTGACACTTTCAAGGTTGTTTGTCTTCAATCAAATACAATCTCTAGGTGGTGGGTGGTATGAGGACTATGTTAAAAATAAAGGTGGTATAGGTTATGTGGGTAGTAGTACCGTAGGTAATAACCACCACAAAAGTAGGGGCCATTAAAGGAGGAGGTTTTGATAGGGCACATTGTCATGGACGACACCAAGTAAATAAAAAAATGTTGGCCCACCAAAGAAGGTACTTAAAAAATGGAGATAGCAATGGATCTTCTCTCAAGCCATGAAGAAGGGACGTGGTGTGGCTCCTAGGGAGAGATAAAGGATGGTTTAGATCCTCCAATGAACCAAAAAGCCATGCCCTTCAATTACAAAGGGGTTGAATCTATAACCATAAAATATTCATTGAAAATGGACAACCAAACTAATATGAAATAATATTCATATATGAGGAATATGAAGGTCTTTTTAGATGAAACAAAAGACAAATATAATTGTAACAAACATTTTAGACATAGTGGAACAATCATATTTCTCCCAAAGTACATGTACCTCTAATAAAATGAATAATAATCTTTGATATTTAAGAGTTGATAATAAGATCTCCACAAGTCTGATTTCATAATTGAAAGAATGGTTGTACTTAACACAACTACCTACATCGATTATGAAAACAAAGAGTAGAATTTCATAATGAGAACAAAAAACCTTTGTAATTTTCACAAACTACCTCTATCTATGAGAAAATATAATGCTTAACCTCACAAGTTCTCTAATACCATATTAGAAGCTATATTTGAACAACCAAGGACCAAACATCATATATAAACCACTCACCTAAATCAAAGATAGATATAACTATATTTATGTGGTAAACTTTAAAAGAGGAAAGCATCCACAAAGCAATGAAAAGTTGTATTATTACAAGAAAAAACTACAGTAAGTAAAACTCTACTCTCTATTTTTCCAAACAAATAACCCTCCATGTTCTTCAAAAATGGATCATGGAAATCATTAAGATAATAAATCATGAATTAATAATCATAAATTCCAAAAAATATAAACATTGTGATAATACCTAAATATATAAGATGAACAATACCCATTAAATAAAACATGTGTACAAAGCACTTTAAAAGATACATATAAACAATATTGGACTCAGACTTATAAACAAAGAAACAATTTGATGGCCTCTTCTTACCAAATACAAAGAAATTTTTTGTAGATGAGACGATGTACAAATTAAGAGGAATAAGCATTGTATGTATGAATGATGTTAACGTCATCACCTCACCTTGATATTTTATAGTTCGAGACGAAACTTTATTTTTATTATTTATATGCTTCATAGTTTGAGAAAGGATTGACTAAGTGCTAATGATTATTTTTAATTACATTTTTTTAGTTTCTCTTATTATTTATTCCCACATAACTTGTATTTTACAAAAATCAACAGACCCATTGACACAATCTGCCATTGTCAATTTATGTAATCACAAGTGTCATGTCCCCACAATGTTCCTAGCTGAATCTTGTGATCATGCACCTATTGAGAGTGTGTGGCACCACAACGATTCTCACTTGGCTTCTTGGAAACACAAACGATACTTCGTTTGGACTACACATCTTCTTCTAAAGCATACCCATACTTTGTTCTAGGCTACCGATGAGTCACACTCCTACTCTAATGGAACTCTTGTATACTTAGACAATTGGTAACAACTTAACAGTTAGTCATATATAAGCATACATCCATGAAAATAGAAGAACACTTGCGAAAAAACAAGAGAAACATAGATATAGTGCGGGAAACACATGCCTAACAGCTAGCTAAGACTTTATTATTGCGAAGCAGTTACAATATGATCACTACTAGCTCCGTTTACAAATTAGGAAGAGTCACATGACTCACCTCACCTCACCAAGAAAATCATACAATGATTTGTCACACAAAGACTCTCTATCACAACTATCTCCACAACCTCCTATAGTTCACCTCAGGCATGCCCTCAACTACATAGTTTGTCTCTTCTTAGCTACGATACTTTGTACAGAGATGCAGTCCTTTCTCCTAGCATGCCTCCTATACCTACAAAAATACCTTCCCCAAACTTAGTCCAAAATAAGTTCACCCCAACGTTTCCCAAAAAATTACCTGAATGCAACACAAGTCCTCCCATGTGGAGAGAATTGGATCCTTGAGGGAGATCACCCCTCTTTTTCTAATTCTACCTCATAATCATAGAGATGATCTTGTCTCCTTATTATTTAAATATGACTTCCTTGGTTTTGTGCCCTTGTTCTCTTATATGGAATCCAAAGGTGACCATTGCAAACTGTCATGTCCTTTAGGGGTGTCTCACCCCTTTGCGAACTCATGTTCCCAAACAAATCATTACACCCCTTTGTAGAGTTGGTCACCCAAATTAATCGTCACACTACTTCATAGACCCACTTTCCCAAACAATCTCACGAGCCCATCAACTGTCGTGCCCCTTGGGACTGGTACACCCCAACCTTTGTGTGATCCTCATGCAAGTGCACCCCAAACTCTTGGTCTCTTCATACTTATGCAATCCCCTTATTGCATTCAGATGCCAAAGGTGCCCACTTTCCCAACTAGTGAAACTCTTGGGTGCCAGAGCAACACCAAGTTTCATCTCCTTGAGAAATTGGGAGAGCATATCCATTCCCATATATTCAATGTTATTATTTCCTCCCCAACCTCAAGTCATTTTTGTCCTCAACAACATCTAAAAATTCTACGATCTCCTCCTAGGCTTATGCCCCTGTCACAACTATGTCTGTTGGAAACCCCAAATTTCGTCAAAGTGGAAACCCTAAGTTTCCAAAAACCAAACTATACTGCATCCAACTCCACACAATCTAATGAGATGTTACTACCTTGCTATTGTTCAGTTCACTTCAAAAAATTTCGTAACTGTTGAAATCCTTGACTCACTGTTGTAATCATACTTAAACCAAATATGTGATGTCTCCACAGATTGCGCATCTCAAGTCATGTATTAGTCAGGTGATCAATCCAATTGTCATGTCCAAGTCTTGATATGTGCCTCTCCATGCCATAACTTTGTATTTTTTGTTGCATCTCCATCACTTTTTCCAACTCCAAAGACTAAGGAAAGAATCCACCTTTTCCTCGCTACTCCTCTCATCATCTAATATTTTTCAATGAGATAATATGAAATGTCTAAGTGTTTCACTTTGAACCTACCGGCATGTATATACTCTTGACCCCCTTGTCATTTTTTGTTCTTTCCCAAGTTGTAAACTAGTTGAATGGCCAATCCAAGCATTACTCTCCTTGAGACTACGCACCCTCATGCACAAAATGGTCACTTCCTTTCACAATTTGATCCATCTACACAAGAATCAGACCAAGGTAAGGTCTCCCCTCACCTTGATACACTATGAAGTCACCCCAAAAGAAAGTCTTCTACAACAACTTGACTTTATTGTCCACCTCATGGATCAATTAGCCAACCTCTACACGAAGAAATGCATATCCAGAATTCCTTTTCCTATTTACTTCATCACCCGACCATGTTGTTGTGTCTACTTCTCCATGCCTTGGAATTGTTAGGCTTCACCCTCAATCATGCTTCCTAATGCAAGAGAAATTTCCATGCCCAAGTAATCTCTTCATGCTGCAATGTTCATGTTTACACAATCCTCCAAACCTAGGAAATATTTCAACTCACCTTCTTCCTTCAAGTAACCTCTCTGCAACATGACATCTACGATGAGTGTTGCCAACGTTCCTACACTCCTCAAAAATCACAACAAATTATCCAAAGTGCTCAAAGTATAATAAGTCACCTTAAATAACTTCCATTCCTTAGGCACGTTCAAACCAATACTTCTGCCAACCTGAACCAATGAACCCACCATATCTCTAAGTCATCAAACAATCCTTTGAAACTCACCAAGGTGTTTTCTACCTCATATAATGTCCCATACCAAATTCAAGAGAACACCACCCAAGTCACTTGGTCCATGTTCTTCCCATTCATATCGTCTGCCAATAATTTTTGGTCGAATTCTCTGTTGACTCCATCCATATCCTAGAATGAAACTTCCTTGCACCTCCTGCAAGTGTCCAAAATTTGGTGCTATCATTGGAATATTCAAGTCATAACATGACCCAAAAAATATGGCTAAGGCACCAAACACCAAGGCACCTCATCCATCCTCTCAAACTTGGCACGTAAAGAATTCACTACCCACTTCACTCCAACAACCTATCCAGTGTGCCTCATCAAAAAGTTAGGAATATTCCTTAATCCATCTCCATGGTTACATCCAAATCTTCCTAAGTCCACCACATTACTCGTCCCAAGCTATTCGCACATTTTCACAATCAAGGCATCCAAATTTCCACATGAATTCTTAAAATCTACACCACTTGAGTCACCCTCAAGTATGTTTATTTTCACCACATAAATGGATGGAACTTGAACCAACAAGTCATATGACTTCCCTTCAAATAACTCACCACAATATTTAGGAAATGCAAGAACTCAAAACCAACCACACCTTTCCAACGAGATTCTTAGCTACACCCATGGTTCAAGTATGTTGTCTTGGACCTTTAGTTGCCCAAGAAATCGACTCTCTACATGAAATCCCTTCAGTCATTTTATGCAACTCCATAAACTTGTAATACCTTCATTATGATACAAGGCTAAGTCCATCTATCCACTTCAAAAATATGTCGAAGTACAAACTTCACATGCACCCATTCAAACACATATCCAATGTCTTTCCATCTCTACAGCTTCATTGCTTCTACTTCAAGGCATGATGCACCCATTTCTTGACTATCAAGTCATACTGTTACTAACTGACTTTTTTAACTTTACGAAGAGCTACCTCATTCGAAGGATGTGGTCAACCCACTCATCTAACAACCCAACACAACTCAATTGGTTTTCTTGACGATGCATAAAATGAAGACATAATGATGGAAATGTCCCTAAGTAACGAAGTCTATGCCTAAACTACTTTGCAATCAAATTTGTGACAATTTTTTTGATGAACTCTAGGATGCGTTCTTCAATCACACACCCCATCCAAGTCCTTCATCTCACCATAAAATATTCTATTGGACTACACGAGATGTTTTCCCATATCAAACTTCCACCACAATGTCAACCATACCTCTGTCATAAGTTTGATGCAAATTTTGTGATGAACCAATTCCCTCCACTGAATGGTTCACCAAGTCTACAAACATTCCTACTAAATTGTCTTCACAACAAACTACCCTCAAAGTTCTCTTTGATACCATCCATTGTCAAGATAGTGGTGAATATCTCCTCGACCCTTCTTCAAAATATGAAATAAATAAGATCTGATACCATTTATCGTCGATATAGTGGCGAAGAGATCCCCAAACCTTCTCCAAAATATGCAACGAACAAGATCTGATGCCATCTGTCACATCCCCATAATGTGCCTAGTCGAATATTGCAATCGTGCACCTCTTGAGGGTATGTGGCAGCACAAAATTTCTCACTTGGATGCTTGGAAACACCAAGGATACTTCATCTCAACTACACTTCTTCACATATAACATACCCATACTCTGTTCTAAGATACCAACGAGTCATACTCGTAGTGTAATGCAACTCTTGTATACTTAGACATTGTTTAAAAACTTAACACTTAATCATATATATGAATACATCCATTAAATGAAGAGAACACATGGGAAACATGCAAGAGAAACATAAATATAGTTTGGGTGGAACAAATTGTGGCTAACGCCTGGCTAAGACTTTGTTATTATGAAACAATTACAATTTGAGCACTACCAGCTCAGTTTACAACTTGGGAAGAGTCACATGACTCACCTCACTTCACCAAGGCACTCATACACAGATTTGTCACACCAAGACTCTCTTTCGTAACAATCTCTTCAACATAATGTGGTGCACCTCATATGTGTTCCCAACTGTAGACTTATTGTCTCTTCTCTACTGCAAGACTTCATACTAACCTATGGTTTTGTCTCCTAGCATACCTCCTCTGACCTGTGACAAGACTTTCCCCAAAATCATCTCAAATGAAGATCGCCTCAACTCTACCAATAAAATCACCTCAAGGAAGCACAAGTCCTCTTATGTGGAGAAACTTGGCTCCTTGAGGGAGATTGCCCCTCTTTGTCTAAATCTGCCTCAGAATCACAGAGATAATCTTGTCTCTTTGTTATTCAAATATTCCTTCCTTGGTTGTGCACCCTTATTATCTTATAGGGACTCCAAAGGTCACCATAGTGAACAGTGTCATCCTTTAAGGGTGTCACACACCTTTGTGAACTCATGTGCCCAAATGAATTGTCGCACCCCTTCGTGGACTTGGTCACCCAAATGAACCCATGCACTCATCAACTTCCATGCCCCTTGGGTCCGACACACCCAAACTTGGTGCACTCCTCATGTTGGCAAACCCCAACCTCTTGGTCGCTTCAAACTTGGGCAAGCCCTTTGGCATGTTTGTATTTCCAAGGCACCCACTTTCTCAACTAGTGCAACACTTATATGCTCGAGCAACCCCAAATTCTATCTCCTCGAGGACTTGGGCAAGGGTCTACGTGCCCATCTAGTCTAAGATCTTACGCAAATGTATTATATTAATGAAAAAAAAGATAATCCAACTAGAATTTTTTAGAATTATAATGAACATGTTTTAAATGCATTCAATTATTTAATATTTTATTATTATTATCATAATAATATAATCGATAATAAATTACAAATCAATAATTAATTTAAATTTTTAATAATAATATATATGAAAAATTAATATTAAAAATATATAATCATATTGAAGTATTCATATTTATATTTAATATCATTATCATATATTATTATTAAAATATGAATATGGTTTATGTCATTAGAATAATATATATTTAAAATCAGTTTCATCTATTATTATTATTATTATTATATGAATGTAGTTATTATTATTATATCATTATAATAGTATAACATATTTATATATCATCATTTTTACTTTTTCTTTTATACAGAAAAAGGTTAATAATTTATCATATATACTAAAATTAGAAAAGTAGATGTTGAAAAGCATTCCACATGGAATGTTTCACCACCTTATCCAAGACTTTTTAGTAGTCTTCTACTAGGTACAAAAAGATGTATGTGCGGATGGGAAAGGTATTGCTTTATTAGTCCCTATCTCAGTCTAAGGGACTTTAGATTTCACATAGTGATCAACGATGGTTGACCGCATACTAACTGGTGCATTATGATTTATTAGTTCGTGCATTTTGGAGTCTCGTAAACGATTTCACAAGCAATTACTTATCCCTTTTGAAAATGTTTTTTTTAATTTATTTATTTTTTAAATAAAATCTATTTTTTGAATTTTTGAATTTCTCAGTTTTAATTTTTGGTTGGTGGAGACATTGTGATAGGATGTAATTGCCCCTAGTGTGTTTGAATATATTTTGGTATTTGTTAGATTTATAAAATCATTTAAAAACAAAAAAATTGAAAAATTGACACCTACCTATTATGCATTTATTTCCCTCTCACATATTTAATACTATGCATTAATATATTTAACACGTCTCACTAATACATCTTATCATGGCAACTTGCATGGACCCTTCTTTGTCAGCATCACAACTCACATTGCAGATCTTACAAGATGGAATTGTAGAGCTTGTAGTTGGCCTTGCTATGGATGGTTATTCTTCAACCACTAACTTGGTTCCTCCAAATCTCCCAGACAACTTTGCAGGGAAAGAATTGCTCACTGGCTCGATTCATGTTGGGCTCCATAACTAGAATTTTTTTGAGCTCCAAAAGAACTGCAATGATATCCACACAACAGAGCATATATAACAGGTAAAAGAATCTCCAATCAATCATTGGTTCAATATTATGCTTCAGACTCAGAATATTATGCTTCACATTTAGATTTGTTGTAACTAATAAGAATTGACTTACACAAATTTTACACAAATTTTGCAATAACCAGCTCAATATTATGATATTTTCATGTGCTCCTGCTCAATGTATTCCTCATTGGTGTTGCACTTATTTCCGTGCTCCTATCAACCTTTGTTTGCTTTGTTTCTTATTGCAATAACAAATCTCTAATCTTACACATTGTTTTTGTGTGTTGTATGCATTGTAAATCATATCACTATGAAAAGAGTTGAAATAGTGATTTATGTTTGAGAGGAATATAACCATTGTCAATGAGAAGGGGGATGAAGAAATAAGCCAAGAAGACACAAGTGCTAGATGTCTAGAAAGATACTTTGGGAACTCTCATCTTCCTCGTGAGTTCCTCATCAGACATACTACCTAGTACCATAATGCTACTAAAAGATGATATGCAATAAAAATGCTAATGGTGCCAGGGAAAGCTCCCGACCTGTCGTTACGTTCTCGGCTCTAGTAGGGGGAAATAAGATTGACCATATCATCTGCAACTTTATTGGACCTGCCATCCAATTTATAAAATAGTGAGTTTGTCGACATCTCAGGTTAATTTAATAGAGAAATATACATAGCTTTCAAATGATGCTTACGCTTAATAATTTCATTTTGATTTCAAAAATACTTTATCATGAATTCATAAATACATACCAGAAGATCCTGAGTTTATGAGCAATAACAACAACAAGAGAATGGATAAAAAATATTGTTTCATTTTCAACATTTCCTCTTCTTCCTCAATCGTTTTAGACAATATGTAAGATCCATATTCATGTTTCCAGCTTGAATAACCAAAATGATAAAGAAATAAACTCTATTCAAAGAAGTTATCATATGCATTTCTAGAGTGGTATAGGTATAAAGCTTGGCTCGATCCTCTCCATGATGTTCTCTCTCCCTCATGTTGTGAAGTTTGAGTTTTCTTTGGAACTTCCACTTATTTCATGAAATACATAAGTGTCTCAAAGGGCCTATCCCTATTTCATGCATTGTCCCATTGAGTGATAATGGAAGGATAATTAATCCATTTATAAATAATAAAATAATAAAATATGATCCCAAAATAAAATTAGTCTAGCATTTTTTTATTATTATTGTATTATGTATTTAGTCCATTGCGTGGATCTTTTGTGTTTTGAAAATTTCCCTATTCTAGAATCATCGCACATACAGATATTGGAGCAGTAGCATTAGAGGAACATACATATATTGGAGCAGTAGCATTAGAGGTAGAGATGGGAACATAAAAAAAGCATGCACAACCCATAATTGAAGACTATGGCCTTATGCAATTGGTCTAGTTGACCGGGTGGAGATGACATTCATGAGAGAGCTTAAGATCCATACCCATTACCAGTAGAAGTGGAATGAAACATGTCCTGAAAAATATCATCAAAATTGTTGAGCTACATATACCTTGTGTCTTCTTCTCCATCTTTATCCGAGATCTTCTCATTCCTTTGTTAAGTTTAGAGGCCATGAACCCACTCCAAACCTGGAGGAGAGGAATTGAAAAGGGAATATTGTGGAGAATTATGATGGGGTGAAGTGCCTTAGTTGTCAACACACACATGTAGCTTCCACATGTTGATAAACCTCTCATGGACAACAAATCATATTTAAATATAAGATTACTTGGGCTTTTGTTCTTATGGACATGTGTCATTTTCATGGACGAGTGGACAACCATTGTTTCAAAGGAGTCACATTGTCTTTACATCTATTTATGTGCTAGACCTTCCTACCCCACCTAGTGAGAAATTCAATTCCCAACTAGCCACATAGATGTGGATTGAAATATTAATAGAGAGTATAGTAGTGCAAGCCCAGCTAGTTATCATCTCCACCATAATTTCATGCATTTGTTATACATTTGTGTGTAATGGCAACGTCCACCTCAAGGTATTATTCTATTCTATGGAGCTTTTGATATGTTCCAAATGCCTACTTGTGTGTATCTCAACTGCAATCTGGGCCGCAGTATTCAGTTTTATTTTTTTCCTGCTTTATTATTTTCTTTTGGTTAATGACACTCATTTGATTTCCGCTCCCTGCTATATTATTTTTGCTACAATTCTGATTTAAATAACAATAGTCATTGGAATCCATGGTTCTGACCGTAGCATCTTGTTTCCATAGCCGTGTTGCTTGATTGGACTATGGAGGCATGTAGGATGTCCAGTACTTCTCTTCTTATGATTATTCTATTAAAATATTTTTTTCGGTTATTTCACATCCAAAGGATTGAATTATTTAATTTTTGGGATTGATGACATATCATCGTAAGGTTAAGTTTGACTGATTTTTGCATATGTGTGTGTTTTGTTGTTTGTAAAAATGCAATCATGGCTCATAAATTCAAGCTATCATACTGAACAATTTGTTTTAAAATACATGATTTTTTTCCCATATAAGTAGGATAAATAGAAAACATTTTCCACTTTTCTGGTGTCCTCCTCACTATTTGTTTTAAAATAAGTGATTCTTTGTTTATGGCGTCCTTTCCGTTGTTTATTCACTGGAATCTATCCATTTTCAATTTTTCATTACTGGAATGTTTAAATCTATTTAGTAGAGACATGTGAAATATTTTAGCACTTTTAGGTGGGGAAGATTGAATTTTGAGCTTGTTTTTAGTTGAACTTTATAAATCTTTTGCTAAAATAATTAATGTTGGGATGATCTGTAACCTCATTACCATTTTGAAGGGAAATTTTGATAATTTCTTCAACATAATTTATGTATTTTTTTATATCAAACATAATCAGGTAAATCATATGACAAGGATTGCCTCGCCAGGAAGTGATACCACCGTTCTACCTCGAGGAAAATCGCAGGC
>SNQJ01S0013948.1:75817-86980 GCA_010110895.2 Picea sitchensis
CATTTTGATTTCAAAAATACTTTATCATGAATTCATAAATACATACCAGAAGATCCTGAGTTTATGAGCAATAACAACAACAAGAGAATGGATAAAAAATATTGTTTCATTTTCAACATTTCCTCTTCTTCCTCAATCGTTTTAGACAATATGTAAGATCCATATTCATGTTTCCAGCTTGAATAACCAAAATGATAAAGAAATAAACTCTATTCAAAGAAGTTATCATATGCATTTCTAGAGTGGTATAGGTATAAAGCTTGGCTCGATCCTCTCCATGATGTTCTCTCTCCCTCATGTTGTGAAGTTTGAGTTTTCTTTGGAACTTCCACTTATTTCATGAAATACATAAGTGTCTCAAAGGGCCTATCCCTATTTCATGCATTGTCCCATTGAGTGATAATGGAAGGATAATTAATCCATTTATAAATAATAAAATAATAAAATATGATCCCAAAATAAAATTAGTCTAGCATTTTTTTATTATTATTGTATTATGTATTTAGTCCATTGCGTGGATCTTTTGTGTTTTGAAAATTTCCCTATTCTAGAATCATCGCACATACAGATATTGGAGCAGTAGCATTAGAGGAACATACATATATTGGAGCAGTAGCATTAGAGGTAGAGATGGGAACATAAAAAAAGCATGCACAACCCATAATTGAAGACTATGGCCTTATGCAATTGGTCTAGTTGACCGGGTGGAGATGACATTCATGAGAGAGCTTAAGATCCATACCCATTACCAGTAGAAGTGGAATGAAACATGTCCTGAAAAATATCATCAAAATTGTTGAGCTACATATACCTTGTGTCTTCTTCTCCATCTTTATCCGAGATCTTCTCATTCCTTTGTTAAGTTTAGAGGCCATGAACCCACTCCAAACCTGGAGGAGAGGAATTGAAAAGGGAATATTGTGGAGAATTATGATGGGGTGAAGTGCCTTAGTTGTCAACACACACATGTAGCTTCCACATGTTGATAAACCTCTCATGGACAACAAATCATATTTAAATATAAGATTACTTGGGCTTTTGTTCTTATGGACATGTGTCATTTTCATGGACGAGTGGACAACCATTGTTTCAAAGGAGTCACATTGTCTTTACATCTATTTATGTGCTAGACCTTCCTACCCCACCTAGTGAGAAATTCAATTCCCAACTAGCCACATAGATGTGGATTGAAATATTAATAGAGAGTATAGTAGTGCAAGCCCAGCTAGTTATCATCTCCACCATAATTTCATGCATTTGTTATACATTTGTGTGTAATGGCAACGTCCACCTCAAGGTATTATTCTATTCTATGGAGCTTTTGATATGTTCCAAATGCCTACTTGTGTGTATCTCAACTGCAATCTGGGCCGCAGTATTCAGTTTTATTTTTTTCCTGCTTTATTATTTTCTTTTGGTTAATGACACTCATTTGATTTCCGCTCCCTGCTATATTATTTTTGCTACAATTCTGATTTAAATAACAATAGTCATTGGAATCCATGGTTCTGACCGTAGCATCTTGTTTCCATAGCCGTGTTGCTTGATTGGACTATGGAGGCATGTAGGATGTCCAGTACTTCTCTTCTTATGATTATTCTATTAAAATATTTTTTTCGGTTATTTCACATCCAAAGGATTGAATTATTTAATTTTTGGGATTGATGACATATCATCGTAAGGTTAAGTTTGACTGATTTTTGCATATGTGTGTGTTTTGTTGTTTGTAAAAATGCAATCATGGCTCATAAATTCAAGCTATCATACTGAACAATTTGTTTTAAAATACATGATTTTTTTCCCATATAAGTAGGATAAATAGAAAACATTTTCCACTTTTCTGGTGTCCTCCTCACTATTTGTTTTAAAATAAGTGATTCTTTGTTTATGGCGTCCTTTCCGTTGTTTATTCACTGGAATCTATCCATTTTCAATTTTTCATTACTGGAATGTTTAAATCTATTTAGTAGAGACATGTGAAATATTTTAGCACTTTTAGGTGGGGAAGATTGAATTTTGAGCTTGTTTTTAGTTGAACTTTATAAATCTTTTGCTAAAATAATTAATGTTGGGATGATCTGTAACCTCATTACCATTTTGAAGGGAAATTTTGATAATTTCTTCAACATAATTTATGTATTTTTTTATATCAAACATAATCAGGTAAATCATATGACAAGGATTGCCTCGCCAGGAAGTGATACCACCGTTCTACCTCGAGGAAAATCGCAGGCTAGGTAAGATGTACCTACAGATTTCTTTCACAAAATTTTGATTAGAACTTAATCATATTTTATAATTAACAATGAAGCTTCCTTTCTTGGCCATATTCGAATCCATAACCATCACTTGCGACTTTCAAGAAATAGACCAACTGGAACAGGTCATGATGCAACCAAGAATGTTGAGTCATGAACGTTGCATCTTCACAACAACTACTTATAAATGTGTAATTACTGTAAAAATAAATTACATAAATCTCAAAGTAGAATTAAATGATTATGTAGGAAGACTTCTTTCGAATTCCACATGCACAAAATGCGTCTCCAGAAATACTGATGTTTCAGGGTACGTTTTTCCCAATTTTACTATCGAATATTCATAACTGAAGTTTAATTTGTCCAAGAAAGTCATCTCTGGATAATTGTGCACCGAACCCTAAAAATATCACACTTCAGGAGGACTTCACATTTGAGGTGCTCTAAATAATGCAAGATAAAGGTTCATAATTAGTAATTGTTGGTTATTTCGAGTATTGATGTGTAGAATCTGTTTAAAACTTAGAAGTTTGTATTGACTTTTGTCCTATTTTCAGATGATGAAAGAGTCTCAGAGAAAAGACAAAATTATTGTCCGTTGGGATATTTGTCTCAATAAGAAGCGCGTAGCATACTTTGTCTTCCCAAAGGTGAATGCCCCCAAATATATTTTGCTTGAAATGATTTCTTTGGATTTACGTAATTGTTAAAATGGATTGCATTATGTGTTTCCTTTTTTTAGAATTTCCACGTCCTAAAAGTGAAGGTCTTTTTACAAGAGGATAATGAACAACGGTTGGTACCTAGTGATGAGTTGCGTTTGTAATTGTGGGCCTGTTGAGGGTGTGTCTGTGATATCATTTCTAGTATTGATTTTGTTCAGTATATGCCTCTTTTTTTATTCAGAGGGAGTTTCGATTGATGTTGTTCATAATTTTAGCGTGGACTTTGTTTGGAAGAGCACAAGCTTTGATCGTATGCAAGCAGCCATGAAGACATTTGTTGTAGATGAAACAAGTGTTAGTGGGTAGGAAGATTACACCCCTGTTAGTTGAAACTGTATTTGGCATGCATTGTTGTTTTACCAAAGATGTAGCATATTTTATTGACCTTTAACTATTGGCCTCTTTGTTTTACCATCTTTCTTTAAGAGAATCATTTATTTAATGTGGAATTCGTGTATCTTGTCACTATTAGTGTGATGATTATTTATTCGTGTTCTCCATAATGAATTCTATTTGTAGCTTGGTTTGAAACTTCTACGCAGTTACATATATCATCGACTGTTGGGACATGAAATTTAGGTTCAAACAGATAGTAATACTCTACCTCGTAGATGTGGGGTCCCAGGCTTTCCAGAACTGAATGCATATCAGGTGAACTTCTTGATTATTTTATATATTTTGGAGTGATTTTAATAACTATATTCCATCCAATATTCATCACTAACAATATTCATCTAAACTACTCATAAAACAATAAATGCCTTTCATTATTTAAACGATAAAGGACATAAATGGCGTGTATGTTTTGATAAGATTGTCGAAAAAAAATTACAGTGTGAAGGCCTTGTATCTCTGTTTGCGTTGCGTGTATTTATTTTATTTCTCTAGTCAATGAAAGTTTAAAGATGAGGAATATTGGTTATTTCTCTAGTCTTTTTCAAACCATAGATCTACATGTTAATACTACTACACGCAAGTTGTCAATATTTTAATTTCAAACATTATTTTACAGAATACAAGCTGAGGTAACAATAAAAGGGCCATTAAGTCAGAAGATAGTTGTGACATGCAGACTGAGATAGGACTGAGGAAACCCTAATCCTTCAGCCGCAGGCAGCAGATGCTCACAGCCAAAGCTCCCGCGCGGCGCGCGCTCTGTAGCAAAATCCAGGCCCGGCCCTACTGACGCATCACAATGGGAACGGAGGGGGAGGGGGCAACCCCCCTCATATAGCAATGTCACTGCCAACGACCGATCCGGCAATCGCACGAAGTGGCCAGCTTTCGAGCCACCCTAACAAGTACGCGAACAGCTCCTGGCCAGAGAGCACGACCTCAGAAAGGAAATGGACACAGAAGCTGAAGCTGGAACCTCCCAGGAAAAGCCACACTGAGGATGGGAACCAGGTAAATGCATACCCCAACTGGAAAAATCACCAAGATATCTTATCAGCTCCACCAGGGTAGGAGAACACACAGAGTTTATGAAAGAACATGCCTTCATAGGAAAGTTCTTGGGGCTCTGGCCTTCAGAACGGGATCTTCACAAATGGATCAAACACTAGTGGAACCCCAAAGGGGATTACGAAGTACAGCTCAGCTCCAAGGGATTTTTTACAATCATCCTGTACAACCTAGAGGACAAAGAT
Organism: Picea sitchensis; assembly: GCA_010110895.2. Taxonomy (NCBI): domain Eukaryota; kingdom Viridiplantae; phylum Streptophyta; class Pinopsida; order Pinales; family Pinaceae; genus Picea; species Picea sitchensis. Next base: position 80,450 of record SNQJ01S0013948.1, read on the forward strand.
AGGATATTCGAAAATGGGCCATACTTCTTCAACTCCGTTGGGCTTTTCCTACGTTTTTGGACCGAGAGATTCAGCCCTGACAAAGAAGACTTCACCATGTCCCCAGTGTGGATCTGCTTATACTCTTTACCACAAGAGTTCTGGTTGAAGGAGATTCTAATGGGCATAGGAAATACCCTAGGGCAATATGTAAGAGCATCAGAGGCCACCAGGCAAAGAAAATACACCTCCTACGCCAGGATCTGCGTCTATATGAACATCTACAAAGCACTTCCTAGATCAGTAACTCTAGAATACCAAGATGAGGACTGGCAGCAAACCCTAGACTATGAGCACATTCCCTTTCGTTGCAGGAGATGCCACGAGCATGGGCACCTCTACAGGGACTGCCCCCTCATCAGAACAGTCGCCAAGGCAAGCGAGCCAGCACAAAAGGATGGATTCACCACGGTGGTGCCAAAAAAGAGAAACCCACCAAGGAGGCAAATCCAAGGGCAAAAGAAAAATATCGCAACAAGAAACCCCTACAAGATCCTGAATCACCTGCTAGAGGAGGAAGAAATCCAAGATCTGCATAAAAATCCGCAGCAAGCACCGACAAACACATCAACTCCAACCCCCCCATCCCAAATCCAAGAAGCACACATGGAGGACCGGGGAGAGGGAGATGGGGATACCCCAATGCAGCTAGATGAAAGAGATTTTGCGGGCATAGACCTGGAAAAGCTAGAAGAGGCCTTGAACCAAAAAGACCTGCAAACCCTTCCTGAAGAACAATTACACAAGGTGCACAAAGTCTTTCTCAACTCCTCCGCGGGATCCACAGCACGACTAGGCATAGCCATGGATTCGCACTCTGGCTCGAAGAAGATCCTTCGAGAAAACAAGAGAAGAGGCCGCAAAATAGTGCAACAACTAATCAGGGAAGCAGGCAACCTCATGATAAATTCTGGACAGATCCACAAGATCTCAGAGGTTTATCTCCAAACCCCGACACCAACCCAATAATGAAAATCATCACCTGGAACATAAGAGGACTTAATGGTAGGTCCAAACAAAGGACCCTCCGAGAATGTATAAAAGCTGAGAATCCAGGTATGCTCTTATTACAGGAAACCAAATGTATAGGAGCAGAAGCTGAAACCATCTTTCAGTGAATCTGGCGAGATTGTAACATCATATCAACAGACTTTGCAGGCGCCTCAGGAGGGTTGGCCATCCTCTGGAACCCCGCTAGCGTCAGCATCCACAACCCTTTTTCAACAGTGGGTACGATAACGACGCATTTCAAGATCATTGGCTCGAACCAAGAGGGGGACATCACGAACATTTATGGCCCCCATAGTCAGCAGGATAAAGACAAACTCATGCAGAGGCTGGAACTCATCAAATCTCTGGTGTCCACACGCAACTGGATCTTAGGAGGAGACTTCAACATGATCCTTTCGCTAGAGGAAAAAACATGAGGCACCAAAAAGCTGGAGCAAGACAGTGGTAAGTTCAAAACTCTCATTGATCATCTTAAGCTAGTAGATATAGAAAATAGCAATGGCACCTTCACGTGGTCAAATCGCATATCGGGTGCCCAGCACATAGCCTGCCGACTGGACTGCTTCCTGGTCTTAGAGGCACTAATGGAGTCAGGCTCCCAGCTGGAAAGCCTCATCCTACCAAGAGTTGGCTCATACCACTGGCCGCTGGTCCTCAACATGAACATTGAAATCACACCCAAATTCAAGCCCTTCCGCTTTGATAAATTCTGGCTCCTTCATCTAGACTTCCAACACCTAGCCAAGGACTGGTGGGCACAGGCTGAAATAGATCATGGTTCGAGCATGTACAGATTTTAGCAGAGACTCAAGAACTTCAAGCTGCTGCTGAAGCAATGGAACAAGAACTGTTTCAGAGACATTTTCCACAGCATTCAAGACATAGAAAGCCAGCTAGAGGAGATTCATAAAACCTTCATCGCTGGGGCCAGAACCGACGACCTAATGAAAGAGGAAGAGATGCTCCGAGGGCAACTAGAAGAAAGAAGAAAGCAGGAGGAGATTCTATGGAAACAAAAATCTCGAGTACAGTGGCTCAAGGAAGGGGAGCAGAACACCAAATTCTTTCACAGGACAGTGATGCACCGACGGCATGTCAACAGGATCACTCACTTAGAAAATGGACAAGGCGATATAATCAGAGAGCACTCTAAAATAGAAGCAGAGCTAATCAACTTCTATAGAGACCTCCTAACGGAAACACGGGAGGATAGAACAGAAGCCATACAAAGACTCACAAGACACATACCAACTTTAGTAACCTCGGAGCAAAATGCCGCCCTCACTAGGCCCATCACCCAGGAGGAAGTGGATTAGGAAGTAAAGGACATGCCCCCAGGCAAGGCCCCGGGACTGGATGGGTTCACCACAGACTTCTTCCATCATTGCTGGGATCTGATAAAAAGAGACGTTTGGGAAGTGATAGAAGAATCGAGAGCTTCGAGCGTGGTTCTTCCCGCTCTAAACGTGACCTTCCTCACTCTCATTTCAAAAGAAGAGCGAGTCACCAATCCCAAGCACTTCAGACCCATATCCCTCTGCAATGTCGTCTACAAGATCATCACGAAGGTTATAGCCAACAGGATGAAACCCATCCTGACGCACGTCATCTCCAAAGAACAGGTCGGGTACGTAGAAGGAAGGCAAATTATGGACAACGTCATTTTGGCGCATGAAGTCCTCCACTCTCTTAAAACCTCCAAACCCCAGGTATGTTAATAAAACTGGACCTCTCTAAAGCTTTTGACAGAGCCATTTGGCAATATCTCAAAGCCATCCTTGACTCCTTTGGCTTCGATCAGGGCTGGGTCAAGTGGATCCTCAATCTTGTCTCCTCCACCTTCTTCTCCATCTTGGTCAATGGAGTTCCTTCTAGGCCCTTCTCACCTTCTCGTGGCATCCGTCAGGGAGATCCCCTCTCACCCTTCCTGTTCGTGCTCATGGCGGAAGGCCTAGGCAGATCCATCACGGTGACACTCTCAGATGGCTCCCTCAAAGGACTACCTCTCCATAATCTTCAACCAGCCCTTTCCCACAGCCAATTCGTAGATGACACGCTCCTTCTCAACTCCCCCTCGGCATAGGAAGCCTTTACACTCAACTCCATCCTCTCTGACTTCACGGAAGCCTTCGACATGTCTCTAAACCTGGATAAATCCAAACTCTACTTTTTCAATACTCCTCCCCCTGTTCAAGCCCATATCTCCCGACTCCTAGGCATACCAAGGAGCTCACTTCCGTCCAACTACCTAGGCGTACCCCTCACGGGCGCTGCTACCAGATCCATCTCCTAGGATAGCCTTCTCCTATCCATTTCCAACAGACTCAGCAATTGGACTTTCAGACCCCTCAATATTGCCTCCCGGCTCGTCCTCCTAAAGTCAGTCCTGCAGGCCCTCCCCACCTATCTCTTCACGGTCCTAGCAGCTCCAAAGCAGGTTATAAAATCCATAAGAAACTTGCAACGCAATTTCCTCTGGCACGGTCACCAACCAAACAAGAAGTGGGCCCTAGTGAGCTGGGACAAAACCTGCATGCCAAAAAGTCAAGGAGGATTAGGCCTTCGGGACCCAAGGAAAATCAATCAAGTTATGAGAGCTAAAATCTGGTGGCGTTGGCTGAAAGCTCCTGCAGCGGCATGGGCACGCATATGGAGACACAAATAATCCCCACTAACACCTATCAATCAACTGATCAGGCACAACACCAGGATTCAAGGGTCCAACATCTGGAACACCGCTTGGCAAAACTGTACCCTGATTCAGAACCATGCCTTCTGGGAGGTCAGAGATGGGGAGAGTGCTATGCTTTGGCACGACTCCTGGTAGCAATTCAAGCCACTGAATGGAATTGAAGACCTAGACACCCTGAGAGAAGCCATTGACCCGCATGCCTCTCTGAGGGTCAAGGATATTCGGAAACCTCAAGGGCAGCACCTACATTGGCGTCAATGGAAAGTATCACACCAAGACCTTGGCATCCCTGAAAATCTCAGCTTGGAAAGCTGGCACACCCAAGCCAAACGACGGAAAATTCAAGCAAGAGAAGGGTCGGACATCTTGAGATGGGGGTACTCCACAGCTGGGACCTTCACAATAAAGGAAGCCTACGCCATCTATAGCCACCACCAAGGCGAAGAAAAATAGCCTATTTGGAACACAATCTGGGACTCTGCTCTCTGGCCTAAGGTCTCCACCTTCCTATGGCTAGTAGTGCACAAAAGGGCCCTAACTTGGGATAATCTCAGGAAACGAGGCTTCATCGGACCCTCCCTCTGTGTGCTTTGCCAGCAACAAGAAGAAACCAAAGAACATCTCTTCAATGAATGCCGATACAACCAGAGTGTTTGGGATCAAAGTGCACAAATCATGTGCAAGTCTAGGCAACACCGAAACAGTGTCAATGATACAATAGAACACTGGGACCGCATATCCTTCAAAATCACGCTCCTAAATCACATCTGGCATCTTTTACCAGGATTCATCCTCTGGCATCTCTGGAAGGAAACAAACAGAAGAATTTTCCACTCGCAGGCCTCCTCGCCAGAGAGCACATGGGGGACAATCAGCTCGCTAATAAAGGAAACAATCAAGTGCAACCCATGGAAAAAGGAGGACCTAAATTGCACCCCTGAAGAGCAATGTATCCTCCAACATTGGCAACCCCTCCCTTTCAATCACTCAGCCCTGCGGATCAACAAACCCCCCCAGACCAGCCTAGTCACTTGGTGCCCCCCTTATGCCCATTTCATCAAAATCAACTTTGATGGAGTAGCCAAAGGCAACCCGGGAATAGCAGGATGGGGAGCAGTGATCAGAGATTCAGAAGGAAAGATCCTGGGGATACTAGCAGGCTTCCTATGGGAAACGACAAATAATGTTGCAGAGCTAACAAGCTTATTGAGAGGTTTGCAGGCAACAATGGATAAAGGCCTCCGCAACATAGTCCTGGAAGGAGACTCACCGGTCATCATTCATATAATCACCAAAATCCTAAATGGGAGTCCACCTTCAAAGATATCACCAAGATGGCGACTCTCAGGAATGCTAGAGGACTTCCAATGCCTCCTCACACCCACTCTCAGCATCGTACCTTCCCATGTGAAGAGAGAGGCAAATTGAGTTGCAGATTGCCTAGCCAACGAAGCATTCGAAAGGGAAGATGAATACTCCTGCTGGGTGGACCACGCCCCAGATCGCTCAGACATCTTCACGAGGTGCCAGGCCTTAGCCAACAGGAATCTACTCCCCCCGGATGGGGTGACACGAGCGCATCAACGGACACACGGACGACCGCCGGGACACCCATTTATGGAATCATCCGGCGAGCGCCCTCCAATCACTAACAAAGCCATGGCCTACACCAGCCACCTCTAGTTGATGAGCCCTCTTGCATGAGGGAAATGTACCAGGTGATAGAGCACTAACCACCTACCCTTAATGGCCTCGGCAGTCACGACAGCTTGGAGCTTTATTGCGGTGATGAATTGGGACGAGATGTATCGGCCCCTCGTAGAATTCATTCTGTCCGAGCTGCAACTTCGACCTCCACTGAAGCCTAGAAGAGGAGCGGCCAAACTGATAGGAACTCGGACTAGAGTCTCCACCATGCCCAGGCTGAGAGGGAAATCCTGCAGAGGGGTAGCCTGGTACAGGGTTGAATCCAGGCGCAAGCGCATTCGAAATTTTGAATGAGCACTGGCATTAGCGTCCAACAGATGCAAGCGGCGACCTTGGACGCCTCCCATGGAAATTGTAGAGGAAATTATTTTGGAGGAGGCAATTCAGAGCCACCCCTCACTTGCCCACGCAGAGGAAAGCAAGCCACCACCCGGAGACACCCTGTGGAACCCCAGCGCTGCCAGCACGGAGGACCTCTTTCCACCCTGCATTGTGGAGGAGGAAGTCCCTCCCGACGACACCACAGGGATGGCGGAGCCAGCAGGACTTTCAACCCGAGCGGCGGGGGGCTCCAGTACATGAGCTTCCGACGATAGCGGGGGGTTGGACCAGCCTCCAGTCTCTTAATTATGGCATCTCCCACTCATCTTTGAGCTCCGGAATCTAATGGAAGACCAAGCTTTTCGCCTATCCAGGTTGGACCAATGGCTGGACATGCTCTTTGCAGCCTACTCCAAGAGCCCTCCAAAGCGGCAGTTCCCGACATGCGCACAGGCATACTTGCTTCCAGTAGGCTGGCGTTAGAAGAGGAACGACTGCCCAAACATGAGCAAATAGATTCACCGAAGCTTCTGGTTAGAAGTATCTCTGCTGTCTCAGTTTAGTTAGAATGTTCAATTTCTTTATGTCTAGTTATGGCTTCTGTTTTGAAACTCAATAGCATAATAGCCCTAGTTTCCTTCGGGCAGGGCACCCACATGTATATTTTGGCAACAAGACTGCACCTGGCACAGGACGCCCAACTGTCCTGGTTTCTTGCTCAGGCGGGATAGCTGGCGTCATCAATAGACATTGTATACTCC
>SNQJ01S0013948.1:87034-99099 GCA_010110895.2 Picea sitchensis
TTGTAGTTTTCTAAGGTTGATCTGATAAAAAATAATCTTTGGGTGGAAATGGTGACATTTTCTCTACATCGTAACATAATACATGGAATTTCTTTTCAAAGACACCAAGATCTACCCCACCTCTCTCCGCTTTAGATGGGGATCAACACAAAATTAGGATTCCACCATGATTTTGAATGGGAAGAATAATGTGACATGGCTGCAATCATAGCAAATCACAAATCAATCAGAAAAAAGTTTGACTGGTCTCGACTCTTAATGGTTTCTTACAGATAATTGATAGATGATATAAGTGTCAACAATTCAATCCAACTTGGTACATTAATCAGAATGTAATAAACACATAGTACAACATTGTCTTCTCTCAATCTCACAATCTCACAATCTCATCAAATATTAATGAATGTGTAATCACTTCTTTTACAAACATTCTTACACATAAAATGCAAATGATTTTATACAAATACTTAAAATATATATGAGGTGGGGACTAGCTACTTTGCAACTATTTCCCTTGTTCCATAATCAATGTTTTACAAAAACATAAAGTATAACCATGGTGAGTCCATTTATAACATAGCACATATAAAAAACTATAAATTCTCCACGATAAGTAAGGAAAAGAGACAAAATAGTTTTACACAAGTTTAGAAATAGTGTTCAAGAAGATATTCTCGATAGTGATCTTAGAGATTTTTTGTGGTTTTCTAGGTTCTTTTTTCCAATATTAGTTCAACTTTGGAGAATCGATCGACTTCTTTATTCCTACTCCAGTATACATGTTCAAACTTTATGTGCTTGATGTCTTGGAATAAAGGTTGTAAAGTGAAGTTTTGCAAATTAAAAATGTAATTCATCAATTCTATAACTAGAAGAGAATCCCAAAATATTTGAAGGTGGAAAATTAATTTTTCCTTAGCCAAACATAGAATGAGCTTGAGGGCCAATAATTGATAAAAAAATATTTGTTTCAATTACTATGCTGGTAGAAAAGGAAATGATATGATCCTTTAATAGACATAGGATGCCTTCAACTCCTCCTTTTGCAGGGTTCCCTTGAGAGGCTTGAGCAAAACAAAAATCCTAAGGCATATCCTTGCTTATTTTTTCATGGGAGTTGTGGACAAGGGAGTGGGAAGTTGAATGATAAGGGAAAGTGGAGAGTATGTTTAGACTTTGCATGGTACATTGAAAAGGGATGATATCTTTGCATTCAAATAACATAGAATTGAGCTCCATGCTTTAAGAGCCTCATTAATTGAAGTTGCAAGACATGCATTTCTAAACCCCATGTCTGTTTACTTCCCTCCATACCCCTTTCATGTAACTATAGGAAAAGATCAAGTGGGAATGTTTTCCAGAGTCAATCGTAAATAGGTATAATCTATCAATGCCGTAAAAATTTCTCTTTTGGAGAATATCCTAAGTAAGGGATTTGTTATTTGAAAGAATCCAAGTGAATAATTTTTCTGTTGTTGGGAATTTGAACTTCCAAATATTTTTCCACCACTAGACCTATGGCTCTTTATTGTGCCACTAAGCTAGTGCTTTGTACCCAATTTTCAGCTCATAGTTTCTTGTGGGATTCAAGGACCAAACAAGTTGATCATCTTCCTATGTTAAGTTCATAATACACCATCGAGGTTTTTGTGTATAATTCTCCCAAGTGATTGCATCTTCTTCTCTAAGGCTTATTTCCCCCCAAGATAGCTAGTGTTGTCGACTTGTGTCTTCCTTACCATGGGAAATATGTCTTAGAGTTTAGTAACATTTTATTTTGAGCTCACAACTCATATGGTCACGAAGTTTACGAGCTTCCTTGCATCATATCTAGGGGTATAATCCTACGATAATTTTTTCTCCCCTTCCAATTTTCCAGATTAACTAGTTACCAACCAAGTGGATAGTAAAAATATAATATTTCACCATTTGTTGTGTACTTATCTCAAGGTTAGTAAGATTTTTTTTTTTTTTTAATCCTGGAAATTAGTAACTTGTTGGAATGATCTAGGATAGGATTGGGTTCAAACCTATTTGTTGCGCCTCTTTTGTCACCTAAATGAGAAAAACAGAGGTGCTTACAAGCTTAGTTGGGTTAGCTAAGCAAGACAACAATAAAGGAAAGGGTTAGAAAAATAAACATAAAAGATTAAGCTAAGGATTAAACTAAGAAAAGAAAGAACAACTAAACTATTGAGCATAAGGACATAAGAACAAAAAAACCAACAAGACTCATGTCACCAATGGCAAGGATTATATTAGTGAAAATAAAACACCAAGAAGAAAGAGGACTTTGGGTCCCTTCTTCCTCCAAGGGAGGGCTCTTGGACCCCCAAAACTAAGCTCTTCTTACAACTTTGAAAGAAATGGTGAAAGAATCCTAAGCTAATCCACTCAAGAGGTGAGATGGATTGCCCAAATGTAATGATGCTAGTATGCTCTTGATGAGAAAAGAGGATTCCCCAAGAGAATAACAACAACATAACCTTGCAAATGAATTCCTTGAAAATGTAGTGCACCCATGGCCTTGTTTTATAACAACACTTTGAGGTATTGTGCAACCAACTTATAGTGTGAAAAGGGTCTATTTAGGGCATTTTTAGGTCTTTGACCAGCCACCCAGTCGGATCCAGTCGAGATTTGGATGTCAAATCAACTTGAAAGTTGAACCAAAAGTGGGTGGGAGGCCTACCAATCTCATAAATGCATCGTTCTCACGTGTGCACATCTTTTAGCGACCACGGTTGTGCATTGTGTGCATGTGCACTTTTCTTGCGTTTCTGGATGGCACATGTGCACGCGTGCCCTGTGTGGTCATAGAGCACCTTGATTTTATCACTGGTTGTATAGTTTTGGACTTTTTGGAAATGCTTTTTCGGTAATTTTGGTCCATGGGTGAACTCATAACTGTTTGAAGCTATTGGATTCCTGTAACCATTTGCAGACGAAATTTCAGTGATAACAGATGCCCCATGATGGATGAGGTTAGGAGCATACGTATAGCTGAAATTCATCATTGTTTCTTCTACTGAGAGTGTCGTTGTAAGAGAGAGCGATAGTGAGAGTATCAAGAGTGACCCATTGGAGGGAGAAGGGAACTTGTAGGACCCAACCTTCCATAAGGTGTGTAAAAATAAATTGTGTACAAACGAGGTGAGCATGCCCCATGCTCGTGTCATGTAAATCAAAAAGGAAGAGTGTTGCATAGTAACTAAAACTGTGTGTTGATGTAGACAACTGCACCGCCCTTAGGGGAAGTTGTGATAAAGGAAAAGGACCATTCTGAGGAGGAACATACTCTGAACAGTAGGCAATGACACCTATAAGGAGTATCACTGATTTTGTAGGCATTGATAGCCCATCCAAGTTCAGAGGTCTTCAGAAAATATATAAGAAATAACTGCAATAGTCGCAAAGTAAGACCCACCGTAACATGAGAAAGTGTTGAAGTCGAATGTTATGGGAGTCAACGACAACATGGAGCAATTGTGGTTCTCCCTGTGCTGTCTGAGACCTCTCATTGGAAAGGTAATGAGAGTCAAGATATTGTCGCCCTTCCGGAAACTGTGATGATGTCGACAAAAGGGGGACGCGACTCTAAGAAGCAAAGGGCTTCATGAAATCTACTAGGTGAGGTTGGGAACTAAGGAGGTACATGGATGAAATCAAGATGTATGAAGACTCAAGACTGCCCTTGGTTGGGGGTATATGTGAATTATAAGTGACCGCAACTGCTCAACTAGGTTGAGTGTCAGGGGGACAATAAGACATGGGATAAGTTGTGCCAGAGGCGGGACAAAGTGGACAAACTCAGAGAACAGAGGTAAGTGTCCTGTGGGATACTCAGAGTATATGGACGATGTCAACAAGGGTAGATGATAAAGAGTGCCCCAACCAAGGGCGACATGGGTTTCGTTGGCCAAAAGAGGGAAGAAGGTCACCGAAGGTGACGACAAAAAGATATGTAAATTCTTGAAACCAAGGCTTTTTACAAATATCAAATGAATAAAGAATAATTTGGGATGAGTGTACAACTACAAAAATGGGTTCCCCAATGTAATATGGTTGGGTCGGTGAGGGCGCAATGTGCTTGGAGAACTGGTGGAGGTTGGGGGGCCCATGGGTGGGTTTCTGTATGAGGTAGATGGAATGGAGGGAAATTTGCGGAGGGGCAAACTGATTGTGGATGAAATGGAGGGTTAATGATACTATGGAGACGTAGTCAAAATAGAACCTTGAAGAGATAACCATGGGAGTCCATGGGGAAAGATAGAAAAATGAGGAGAATGAGTATGTGGCTCATTCACGACATGGTGTAAGACTATTGGGACTCCCATCCCTAAAGGGTTGAAAAACAACATGAGTGTCAAAGTGCCAACAGGTACTATGAATGGGACAACTCATGTGGNGCAATGGAGGTGGCAGTACTGCAGAGCCGGATATGGGGACCCTAAGGGAAAATTTCAGAGGGTGTGACTGGAGATGCAATTGAGATTCAGTGGGAATGATTACATGCCAGTGTTGATTATATACCTGAAGGGGTTGCGTTGATGTATGATGACCAAGTAGCTGGACACATGAAAACCAAATACCCGACGTGAACAATATCTGAAGAGAATTGAACATACAAGCATTTATTTGATAATGTTGAACATGAGCATGTGTACCTGGATGGGGTATGAAAAAACTGGCGTCCCAGGGTTTAAAGATAAAAAATGTCCCAGGGATTGTCTTGATGTAGATGACGGGATGCTGATCCTGTGGCTGAAGACGGATCGAAAAATGGACACCCGGAGCTCCTGGAATAGGGTCTGGAAATTTAGCAAAAGGGACTATATATAGCTGTAGGGCCCACATTGCCACCTCATTTATACCTGCTGTCATAGTGATTGGACGAGAGGTATGGACAAAATATTAAAAACACTATAAAAATAAATAACCTAATGTAGAATGGCTACGCTTAGGTGTAAAATTTCTTTAAGTATATCCCGTTGACAGGTTCTTTGAGAGAGAGGCCTTCGAGGGAAGCCAGGATGTATGCACCTTTGGTGAGGCAATGTTGGATAATGTAGGGGCCATGCCACATTGACTCGAATTTTCCATGATCAAGGGTATCATGAGTGATATCGTAAGAAAGGGAGAGGTCACCTTCATGAAATGAACGAAGGTTGACATGGCGATCAAAGGTGGCCTTTGACCATTTTTTGGCTGCCTCATTGTTCTGTAATGAAGAACGACGATCTTCATCCAGGGACTCTAAGTTCAGCAAACACTTCTCCATTGGAGCAGTGTCGGTTAATAGGTCAATTGCGATGCATAAGGTGGAAATTTTTCACTCGATAGGAAGAGTGGCCTCGACCCCATGGACTAGATGAAATGGTGTGAAACCAGTGGTCATTTTCATGGCCATACGGTAAGCCCATAGCATGGAAAATAACATATGATTCCAATTGGTCTTATGTTTGTTAACCATGCGTTGCAACATGGTATTGAGGACCTTGTTAACTGCTTCAACCTGTCTATTAGAATGAGGGTAATATGGTGAGGAAAACTCATGGGAGAATCCCAACCGTGATGAGAGTTTGACGAAAATCTCATTCTCGAAATGTTTCCCGTGATCAGAGACTAGTTGGAGTGGTACTCCAAAGAGGGATATAACGTCATTAAATAAAAAATGTGTTGCACTGTTAGCGGTGTTGTTGAAGGTAGGCATGGCTTCAGCCCGTTTTGTGAAGTAATCGACTGTGACAACGATGTATTTGTGTCCATTGTTGGATGGTGGGTTACAAGTCATGAAGTCGATGCCCCATTTACAAAAGGGGCCGGAAGTAATGACTGGGTGGAGAAGAGCAGGTGGTCCTCATTCTTTTTTGGCGTAAAGTTGACATTTATCACATCGCTTCATGACATGAATGCAATCGTGAAACAATGTAAGCAAAAAATAACCTTCTCAGATGATTTTCTGAGTAGTGGACATCCCCGAAAGATGGCCCCCGCATGCACCGCTATGGTAGTTATTCAAGAATCTATCGGCCTTGTCAATGGTCAAGCATCGACGGAGTATGGTGTCGACCCCTCGTCGATATAAGATATCTCCGATGAGGATATAGCAGGGGGATTGGAGTCAAATATGATGGCGATCATCTCATGAGAGGTGGTTACCGAACTTTTGGGTTTGGAGGTAGACGAGGAGGTCGTTGTACAAAGGATCATCCGAAGTGATATAAAAGAGATGTTCATCGGGGAAGTCGGTATTGACGGGGGTACTGGTAGTATTAGAGGGGAAGGCTATGACAAGTTCGGCGAGGGCCAGAGCTTTCTTGCTCTTGGGTGTTGAAAATTTGAGATCGTACTCCTGGAGGATAACGATCCATCGGGAAAATTTTCCATTAATTTTCCGATGACTGAGCAAGTATTGCATGGGGTTGGAATCTGCTATGACCCCAGTCGTGCAAAGAAGAATGTAATGGCATAGTTTATGGACTACGAGGACGACTGCAAGGGCTAGTTTCTCTTCGTGATTATACTTTAAGGGTGTCCCTGAAAGGTTTTTACTAATGTAGTAAATGACATGCTCACGTTTTTCATCGCCGATTTGAACGAGAACTCCTTCTACTGAGACAGTTGATGCTCATATGTAGAGGATATAGTCGCGATTATAGTCGGGTGAACTAATTAAAGCGGCGTTGGAGAGTGCCATTTTAAGATTTTCGAATGCTTTTTGGGCATGTTCATCCCAGTGAAATGGGATGTCGTGGCGTAGTAAGCGAAGGAAACCGTGTGCTTGAGTGGCATAGTCTGGGACAAATCACCCTAGAAAGTTAGCTTTTCCTTGTAGGCTTTGGAGTTGGCATAAATTATGGGGGGGTGGAATTTCTATGATGGCTTGGACTTTGAGGGGATCCATGGTAATACTGCTTTGGGAAATGATGAATCCGAAGAGGCGCCCGACAGTGACGCAGAACATGCACTTGAGGGGGTTCAAGCAGATGTTGTACTGACGACACCGTTGGAAGATGATCCGTAAATCATCAAGATGCTGGGTGTGTTTTTTGGATCGAGCTGTGAGGTCATCCAATTATAAGAGGATGATATGAGCTATATCGTGAAAAATGTAGGTCATATCCCATTGTAAAGTTGCGCCAGCGTTCTTTAGGCCAAAAGGCATGACACGATATGAAAAAGTACCCCAGGGGGTGGTAAATGCAGTTTTGTATTGATCGGCTGGGTGGATTTGGATTTGGTTATAGCCAGAGAAACCATCCATGAAGGATAAAGCCTCATGGCCAGCGCATTCGTCGATAATTTGATCGATGAAAGGCATTGGAAAGTTGTCTTTGGGACATGCATGATTGAGATCATGAAAGTTCGTGTAGAAATGAATAATGCCTTATTTTTTGTTAACGGGTACAGGGTTGGAAACCCATGAGGTATAGGCGATGGGGTAGATGAACCCAACTGTACATAATTTGTCAATATCGGCTTTGATAGTCGCTACTTTGGATGGGTGTAGCGGTCGTTGTTTTTGACGAACCGATGTAATATCAGTCTAGGTGTCGTTGCGTTGTTCGACAATAGAGGGATCAAGGCCAGGCATTTCTGTGTATGATGAGGCAAAAATATCCCGATATTCTTGGAAGAGGGTTTTATACGTGGTGATTTCTTGAGGATTGCATGTGGCTCTAATGGTGATTTCCTCGATGACTCCATTTTTTATGGAAATATCGATTTTGATGGTCGGGGAAATGTTGGCCATGTTGCTTTCTTCAAAATCATCAGGGGCAAGAATGGGGTTGTTGAACGAGTCGATATGCCCTGATGGGATAAAATCCTTGGTTTCGATTGCATATATGGGGTGTTGGTTAGGAGGCGTGAAGGCTTCCTATGGAAAGAAGAGCACTCTGTGGTGTAGCGCATCCCATGGGTAGTCGGGGGTGTTTAATTCTTCGAGTATGTCCTCGTCATAGTGGAATTGGCGGGAATACAAGGGATCATAAAGAGTGATATCGGTGACTGTTACCATGTGGTTGTCCTTTGGGGATGAAGAAGCAGGGGGAATGACACAATGATATTGCGATGGTTCGCTTGACATAAACCAAATATCAAGGTACTGAGGAGTACCAGTGGTAGTTGGATGTAAAATTTTCGTAGGGAAATGAATGGGAGAATTGGGGGGATTTGGGGGTAAATCCTTGCATAAGTCATCCAAGAACCACGGAGGAATAGGAAGTGCCTCTGGTTCAGAAGAAAGAATATGAAGAGTCTCTAGTGATGAGGTAAGGTTAGTCATCAATTCTATAGGGGGTACAGGGGTTTGAATTACGTTCATTTGGCATTGCCTGTATTCAATGATCATAGGACATTGATATGTAAAATGATCTAAGGATTCACATAGAGAGAAAGGGCACCTCATGCATTCGTTGAATGAAGTTGTGACATAGTGGATGTCAATGATGTTTGGTGGGGATGATGTAGGTGGACTAGGTTCATGTTGGAAGCTTTGGCATACTGCGACTAATGTCTGCCGGAATTGAGGTAGTGCTGGGCAATAGTGTGTATAATAGCCATATTCGGAACATATGGCACAAGCGAATTTGGTTAGTAGCCCTTTGCTACTTGCGTTAAGGGAGATAGCGACAGTGCTTGCTACAATGATGAGCAGTGATGGTGTTTGATTGAGTTGAATTAGGTTACGTAAATCGGGTAGAGATGGGCATTTGTTGGTTGGGTGTCCATATTTCTCACATAGCACACAAAGAGGTTGGGTGCGTGGGGGGAGTGGAGCTGTGGGGTCCTTCTTATTTCACCTGCCCCCAGCTATGGTAGGGAGGTTAGTGAGTGGGGGTGTAGAGGGTATGGTGGGAGTGAGTATGGGAATCGCCATTGGGATTCCTTTTGTTTGGGAGGGAAGGGATGGTTGAGGAACCATCTCTGGTGGATGTAAATACCAAACTGGGATGGCCAAAACCATATTAGGGAGGGTAAACATTGTGGCCACTTGGAAAACTTGTACGCCTGGTGGAGGGTAAAAGAAGGGGATTTGAGTAATGGCTTGGGGAACTATTTCCCAAACTGGGATATGGCCTTGGGGAGAGGTGAAATCATGGACTGGTGAAGTCGACGAGTTCGTAGGAGGCTCATGAGGGAGGAGCTCTACGACTAGTGGGACATAAAATATGATAGAAGCCTCCCTGGGAGGAAGGGTATCCTCGATGTCAGTTCCTTTGGATGATACGACACATACCTGATTGGAAGAATGAAGGAGCGGTGGTGCACCATGGTAAGTTCCTAACAATGATGGGTCTTTGAAAATTCCAGGACCCATTTTGATGAGTGGGTATGCTTCATGATTAGTGTGGATGAGAGGGAGAATGTTATTGATGTTGGCAGAAGGGTTAGGCTCATAATGTGAGACTTGGTCAATTGTAATGATCTTCCCATTATGGGGGAACATCATGGTTCAAAAGACAGAAGAGGCAGCTGCCTTCATAGCGTACATGTAGCTACGACCGAAAAAGATATTATAATCGAGTGGGGCATTGATAACTTCAATGTCAATGAGAATGCTCTTGCCCCCGAGTTCTACAGGGACAATTTGGAAGAGCCCTTCAAGAGAAGATGGTCATCCGTCATAAACTCTTAAGGTAATGGAAGATGGTATGAGTTCGGGGGAACCAAGTTTCTGCCATACAGACTTGGACATGATGCATGTGGATGCACCTTCATCGATGATGCACCGATGAACTATAATGTTCCGAATTTTCACTGGGATTTGAAAAGAGATTAGAGCAGGGAGGTGAGGTTCTCCACTGTAGAGATCAAATGTGATGAGTTGAGTATCCGTGGGGTCGAATGCCCCCAAGGTGGAAAGTAATGATTTCCGCTGAGTGGGACAAGTTTGAAGGACTTTTAAGACTGACATGGAAGTCGGGGATTGTGCTAAGTCATCAACCAAACTATAATTATGAGCCGCCCTAGCCTGTGGGTTGTGGACATTCTTGCGCAATGGCATGTGAGGGATGCGAAGAGGTGTTTTTGCGTTAGGGAGAGGAATCACCAACGGGGGTTTCGTTGGTGCTGGGATTGTTTCTGGGGGAATGGGAGGAGACTCAGTGAGTGCACATTATTGGCGACTATGTGTCTGTAGAAGGACTTGTTCCTCACTAGTAAGGAGGATGGTGCGATCTGCGGGATTGTTTGGGTTTAGATATTGTCCCAACTATGGTGGGGTAGGCTGCGTGTCCTGTTGGGTGTTCATCACACCCTGGTGCGGAATGGGATTCTACAGCAAGGCTAGGGGAGGTTGTTTGCAAGATACCAGATATAATAAATATGCAGAACAGAAATAAAATGCTAGAAATTGCAGAATAACAGTAATATAACCAACATAATATCCACAATAACACAGAAATAATATGAGAACAACAACTGAAATAACAGTTTGATTCAGAAAGCAATGTTCACAGGCCTCTTTGAGGGGGCAACCTCTAGTCGAGAAGGGCTCTGTTACAATAATCTCCAAGCTACTGTTTTCATACCCTCGACCCTTATTTATACTAAATATACCTATTAAGAGAAGCATCTAGAGGAAGATCCTTCTAGAAGCGGAAGATTCTATTAGGTCTTCTTACATCCGCCTTATTATATTTTATTGAAATGCCTTATTAATATTGACCTTTATTACATCTGAATACATTGATCTACCTATGTGCGGGTTAGGACCTTAACATGTCCACCCCCTTAAAAACAACCTTGTCCTCAAGGCTTGGGATGTGGAAACTGCTGCAGAATGGTAGTTGGTTCCCAAGTGGCATCTGTTGCAATCATATCTTTCCACTTTACTAGCACTTCCTTGATGGTTCTCTGACACAGGCGATGCTCACGCTGGTCCAAAACTACTTCTAGCTGTAGCCAAATGGATCCTTATTCAGCTAACTTTGGAAGGTTGGTTTGAATTTGGCACCTGGTTACAATCACCTTCTTCAAGCATGAAATAGGAAAAACAGGATGTAGCTTCGATTGACTGGGCAAAGCTAACTAATATGCAACTTGTCCCACACGCTTGAGAACTGTGTCAGGACCATAAAATTTGGGTGCTAGCTTCAAAAAATTCTCGGCCTTGAGGGAATTTTTCTTATATGGTTGCAGTTGCACAAACACCTGATCCCCTTCTGCAGATTGACGTTCAGAGCGACCTTGATCTGCTTGCTGCTTCATGCGATTTTGTACCATGACCAAGTTCTCTTTAAGGGTACGAAGAATATCCTCTCAGACTGTAAGTGTTTGGTCAAGCGCCTGGACCTTCGAGGTACCCGGTAAGTATGAGAGAACTGGAGGTGGCTTCTGTCCATATATCGCTTCAAAAGGAGTCATGCGAGTGGTTGTATGATATGTAGTGTTGTACCACCATTCGACTAGGGGTAACCATTGAGCCCACTGGTGTTGTTTTTCAGAGGCAAAGAACCTCATATATGTTTCCAAACACTTGTTGACAACTTCCATTTGACCATCCGTTTGGGGATGATAAGATGAGATGAGATGCAATTGTGTTCCTTGTAGCTTAAATAGTTCTCGCCAAAAATTTCTTGTGAAAGTTGGGTCACGATCAGAAACAATAGAGTGCAGCATGCCATGAAGCTTGAAGACCTGGTCCATGAAAATTTGAGCCACCGTGGATGCAGTTAATGGGTGGTGAAGAGCGCAAAAATGAGCATACTTGGAAAGGCGATCCACCACCACCATTATGACTGATTTATTCCCCGATTTGGGTAAGCCTGTAATAAAGTCCATAGAGATATCCTTCCAAATAGCAGGGGGAATCAGAAGTGGTTGGAGGGTGCCCAGAGATTTGACTATTTCTCCCTTGTTGCATTGACACACCTCACATTCAACGACAAACTTACGGATGTCCTATTTCATGCCATCCCAGAAAAAAAAAAGTTAGACCCTGTCATATGTTTTGGTGAACCCTGAGTGCCCCGTTGTGGGTGTAGCATGAAGCTCAGAAAGTACCATGGATTTGAGCTTGGATTGTTTACTTAAATACAAGCGGCCTTTGTATCAAA
>SNQJ01S0013948.1:99109-142355 GCA_010110895.2 Picea sitchensis
TGTGGGCATGTATGGGCCCGTTACAAAACCTTTAAACTTCCCTAGTGATTTAATATAAGAAAGTAAATTTCAACACTATCCTATCTTTGTAGCATGTGCGCATGTATGGGCCTGTTACAATCTTGAGATGTGTTTGAAAAATAAACTAAGAGGAGTCCTGAAGGGGTTGTTGTTTTGTCCTAAAGGTTTTAGTCTTTTTAAGGGAGATGAAATTTTCCTACAACCTTTTTCTAATTCTCAAGGTTGCTTTAAAGCACGAGAGAAGAGGATACTAAACGATTGTTATCTAACTTCTGGTCCCAACGCAAGTTTTATGTGATTACAAATGATTCCAACTTATACTCTTAGTCAAAGTAAGCCATCCATGTGGCAAAATGAAAGAAAAATAGAAAAT
Organism: Picea sitchensis; assembly: GCA_010110895.2. Lineage (NCBI taxonomy): Eukaryota > Viridiplantae > Streptophyta > Pinopsida > Pinales > Pinaceae > Picea > Picea sitchensis. The sequence continues at coordinate 99,504 of SNQJ01S0013948.1, forward strand.
AATGATTTTAAACCCCCTAAGTGCCTATGTGTTTTGACTAATCCCTTTATATGGAGAGGGAACTAAGTGTGGTTCAGATTACAACATGCATGAAATCATTTTTAAGAAGGCTAGGGGCCTTACCCAAATCACAAAAAAGATTACAATGTGTATTTTTCTGCACAGGTGCGTGGGTCTTAGAGTAGAAAGAGGCGCACTGAGCACCTATGAGAAAATTGAAACAGACTTTTGGGCGCAGGTGTGCAGAACAACATAGTAATTTTGGCGCACGTGTGCACGATGTGCGACTATGGGCCAATAAACCCGCGCACACCCGACACACGGCCGTGAAGAAAATTCCAGATGGAATTCTCTCAATTCAGCTTTGAATTGGATGTTTTGCAGGTCATCTTGGGCCGATTAAGGTACCTGCAGGTTAAATAAACCAAAATAAGAGCTAGAAAAACCCAAATGGGGTAGGAAATTGATACCTTTCCCCAGTATGGTCACCAATCTGTTGCGCCTCTTTTGTCACCTAAATGAGCAAAACAGAGGTGCTTACAAGCTTAGTTGGGTTAGCTAAGCAAGACAGTAGTAAAGGAAAGGGTTAGAAAAAGAAACATAAAAGATTAAGCTAAGGATTAAAGTAAGAAAAGAAAGAACAACTAAACTATTGAGCATAAGGACATAAGAACAAAAAAACCAATAAGACTCATGTCACCAATGGAAAGGATTATATTAGTGAAAAGAAAACACCAAGAAGGAAAAGGACTTTGGGTCCCTTCTTCCTCCAAGGGAGGGATCTTGGACCCCCACAACTAAGCTCTTCTTACAACTTTGAAAGAAATGGTGAAAGAATCCCAAGCTAATCCACTCAAGAGGTGAGATGGATTGCCCAAATGTAAGGATCCTAGTATGCTCTTGATGAGAAAAAAGGATTCCCCAAGAGAATAGCAGCAACATAACCTTGCAAATGAATTCCTTGGAAATGTAGTGCACCTATGGCCTTGTTTTATAGCACCACTTTGAGGTATTGTGCAACCAACTTATAGTGTGAAAAGGGGTTGTTTAGGGAACTTTTAGGTCTTTGAACAACCATCCAGTCGGATCCAGCCGAGATTTGGATGTCAAATCAACTTGGAGGTTGAACCAGAAATGGGTGGTAGGCCGACCAATATCATAAATGCATCGTTCTCAGGTGTGCGCGGCTTTCAGTGACCACAATCGCGCATCGTGCGCATGTGCGCTTTTCTTGCGTTTCTGGATGGCGCATGTGTGCACGCGCCCTGTGTGGTCATAACGCACCTTAATTTTATCACTAGTTGTATAGTTTTGGAATTTTTGAAAATGCTTTTTTGGTAATTTTGAACCATGGGTGAACTCATAACTGTTTGAAGCTGTTGAATTCCTGTAACCATTTGCGGACGAAATTTCAGTGATAACACTATTATTTCCCATTATAACCCAATAGTATATCCAACATCCTACAAGACAAATATACCAATAACTAGTGACTTAGCAAGGTTGAGGCACACTCTAGTGGACCCCTATCCTAGAGGATGTCTACCTTCTAGACTTATGACAATGGGCCAACATGTCATTAGTAGGAATTGAACATGATAAAAGAGAATAAAAACATGCTACCAACCGCCAAAGCTAAACCTATATGACAAGATTGATAACATTTTATCAGTTTATTGTGTACTTATCTCAAAGGTTAGTGAGTGGATATATCCCATATCATTAGTCAAATATCAACATGATTCAAGTTTGAGGACATCCTAAATAGTGATGAAAAAAACGTGGACCCATGTGCTTGACCTTGATTTGACAATCATAATCTTTACGCTGAAGGCGTTCTTTTAGGGGGCGTTCACTCTCACATTTTCTTCATCTGTCCATAGCGTATGGATACATCACACATTTCCGCCAAAGTCACTGCCATCATTTTCCACCAAAGTCACTTCCATCATCAAACCCTCCATTCCATCATAACTCGCATCGTTGAAAACAATGTGAATGTGAATGTGTACTACAATGAGGCAAGTTGTGGGAGGTTTTTTCCGCAGGTTGTTCTCATGGATCCTGAGCCCGAGACCATGGAAATCATGATATTAGGCCCTTACAATCAGATGTTCGGGCCTAACAACTTTGTTTTTGGCCAGTCTGGAGCTGGTAACAACTAGGCCAAGAGCCATTACACTGAAGGGGATGAACTCATCGATTCTGTGTTGGATGTCATCAGGAAAGAGGCCGAGAACTAGGATTTTCTCCAAGATAGTTTATGACATGGACTTCTTGCAGAAGACATCATATTTTGATTAAAAAATCTCAAGTTCCTTGTCTTCCACCAAAAAGACAAAGAAAGAACGAGCACAACGAAGTTGTAAAGAGTACATACTTATCTTCAAGCATTTACAAAGAAGGTACCCTCCTTTGGGGTAGGCCGAGGGTTTTTACAAAATTATTGACATGTCCCATTCAATCACCTTCAATCATACTTTGAATGATGAATTTCACTTGTTTTAGGAGCATAAATTCCTTACTCCCCAAGAAAAGGAAATAAGAGAAATTATATTTGAAATGTTGATTAGTGTGAATAGATAAATACACTATTATATGCCCTTGTCCTTAAGTTTGTTTGTGTTGGTTTGTTGATTCAAAGGAAGGAATGGAGGTTGGAGTGATCTAGAATGATGGTTTCTTGAACGATCGAGTGTATGCCATTTGCAAATTGATTTGATGGGGGACTGGAAATGCACAGGGCCTGCCCCTTCAATGGGGGATCCTCAACAGATATTGTTGTGAAAAGCAAGAGACAGAGAAGACCTAGTGTGAGATTGGGAGAGATAGGAGATCAATCTACTTCCTTTCCCTATTATTCACATGAACTTATAAGGAGGAAGAAGCAGAAGTAGTGGAATTAGCCGCCAACTGGGTTTTTTCGAAATGCTCCAGATTTACCAGGCAGGTCTGGTAAGTTATGCAAACTCGACCTTTGTTAAAAATTATCAGTGACGAACATTTCATTCTAGATGACCCAATTTCTCACTGTGGGTTTCCTTCTGACAAGGCTAGGAAAATGCAGATGAACCCTATCTGTGTTAGTAAGAAGCTCAAGCATGATAGGACACGTAGGAGGGGTGTGGGATTAGTTGGAAAGATGACTAGGACCATGAGACTGAGCCCTGAGAGAAACAATAATGGGTAGGAAAAGGGTTCAAGGGACGAGAAAGGGTTTGGGATTCTTATGATGTTGATACTCCTAAGTGCTTCAAGGACTTCGATATGGATACTTCTAGGAGCCCAGTGAAGGAAACCAATACAATTCACTTGGATTCACCTGATTCTAGACCTATTAATTTGGGTTCATATGAGTGCCATCATACAATAGGGGAAATGTCTGGGAACGAGAGGGAGGAGGAAACATGGGCTCATGACAATAAAGAATTTAGAGTATGGTAATGGCAGTGGATTGAATGTTCTCTCTGACTCCAACACTAGGTCTAAGAAAGATGCAATGAGGGATCAGAACGACGATGATGATAAAAATATTGTGTCGATTAGTGATGCACACTACTTATGTATGGTAAAGGATGTCAAGGCATGGTTTAATGAACTTTGATTGGGTAGATACGTGGAACTCTTCGAGATGCATGAAGTGGAGAAGGATGTCTTACCATTGTTGACATTAGATGATCTCAAGGAGATGGGAATCAATGTTGTCAGTGCCAGGCGTAAAATATATTCTGCAATTCAAAAGCTTGGAAAGTGCTTTGACGTGTGAGTCAACTGTTGGGAGATTATGGAGCTAAGTTATGATTCAAATAATAGGCATTGAGGTCTTGATGCTACTTGTATGCAGGATGATTTGGCATAAAATGAAAGGAAGTGAACAAAAAACATAAATGCTTGAATGGAGTTATATTGTTCTGTAAATAAAACACCTGTATTTATATATATTTGAATGAAATTTCTTACATCCTCTGTGTGACATTTGTTTGATATTTGAACCAATCGGTTTCTTGTGCAGGATGCTTTATGTTTTTGTATGTTTGTTTATGATGTATCGATACTCTATTGTTATGTTATTATTATCATGTCTAGTCTTTTCTCATAGATTTCGATTTAGTAGTTATTACACATTTCACATTTACAATTACCAATAAATAAAAGAGAACTAACATGAATACAAACTAGAAAATGCCAAATGGAATCTAGCACCCTTCCTGAAATATGAGTACGGGTTTCATGTACGTTTAGTGAGAGAACAAGAGGTTAAGTGCAAGAACAAAGGTGATGGTCTCAAATGAAGATCTCTAGGTTAAACTTTGGATACCAAGCCATCTCCTTCCTTGAGAGGAAACAATTCATATGTTGGAGGTTGTGTGGGAGCTTTGAGTTGCCAGTTTTGTGTAAACATGTAAACCAACAATTTGTCCAATTTTTGACACAGTAGCTCCCATCTATGTGTTGTTCCCTCAGGTGAGCCTGGGAGGACCCTAATGTTGTAATGTGAGTGGTTTGTGTTGAAACAAAATGAATAAGATATCTATTGATTCATTTTTCTAATTTTCCAGGGTCAGTGGTTTGTAGGTAGTAGCTTATATATTTGGGATTGAAAAGGCTCCTGAAAATCATACAATTGCTTTGATTATGAGCTTGATTTGGATGATCGCATGGATAACAATATTTGATGCTAAGGCAAGCACCATAGATTTGTATACTACCGAGGTTCCACTTGATTTTTTATGGATGGACCAAGGATCGACAAATAATCTCAAGGTTGTTGGTCCTTTATCCCTTTTCAGACCAAGTGACCTAATTTTATGCTTGTCATAAATGCATGGTTGTTTAGTTTTGTTGGAAGTGTTTTGTTCTCCCACTAGAGTTTAGAAGATTTGTTTTTTTTTTCTTTTGATTAAGCATTTCAATGTTTTGGTCCCTTCTTGCTACTTGGTAACCATGTTTACATTTCCTTTCTTGCCACACTAGTTGTGTGGTGCTGTATTTATGATTTTCATGGATAGTGTATAGTCTGCCTTTTTCCAACTTCTTTATGGATTTGGGGTGAACCCTCCAAGAGCTTGAGTAAATCAAGTTCCCTCCTTTCTCTTGTTGTCTAACTTTTGATTTTTTTCGTTGAATCTGTTGATGATCCACATCTAAAATAGATAGTGTTCAATCTGATTCAATTCTTAAAGAGTTGAATGGAGTTTGAAATCAAACTAATGCCAAATATCCCATTTATGTGAGATGTATAAGGTATACTTTTATCAACTTTTCATATTGTAGGTTATGTTTTGTATTCTTGGTTTCTTTTTAAAAATAATGCAAGGATTGTATAAATGTTGTGTAGTAATCCTTTCCTATTTTCCAACCCCTCATGCATTCATCAATTTGGAAAGGGAGCAGTAAGCTCTAAGTTATTTCAACAAGAATCTAATTCCATATTTATTCTTACATTCTAAGATGAGGGGTGCAACCATATATGATATAATCATGAAACAAAGAAACCGCATAATTTTCTTCTTCTTATTTTTGTTATTTTGGACTCGATATAACATCTTTCTGTTTCAATCATTTTGGATACAGATCATGAGTGTATCCTATTGGTTCTGGTCCATTTCTGGGCTGTGTCGAGATCTGGATCCCGATCCAATACGCTGAAATGTGTATCCCAAGGTTCGGACTCTAATGGATACACTATTAATCTTTGTCTTGAGTTCGAAGAGAAATAATCTATGTTGCATGGGGACCTGTTCTCCCTCCAAAAAAAAAAACACATGCCTGCTATTTCCGCATTTTGGGGGTTTGGGGATCTTTAGAAAACATCCCCAAACTGTTGCGGACTCCATCGGGGACTCGAGGACTTCCTGGTCATCTCCAAGACATTCTGGGTATATTTTAGGGATGTTCCGGACATATTTTGGGGATGTTTTTGGCAGATTTCAGGGATATTTCAAGTATATATTTTTAGTTTTGACAATCATGAAAATTGATGATTGGACAATATGATCATTCTCCCATACATTATTTCTGTATTGCATTGAATCTAAATTTGTTATACAAGTTGCAACTCAAAACATTGGTTTTTTATGATGGGTTTCAATTTGGGTTTCTGGTGATTTAAATATTGTATTTTCAGCAACAACATTACAACAAGAAAAACTTCAACGTCAAAAAAACAGAAAATGCAACATTTCAAAAAGCGTTGCTCCTTGTGGTTACTTCCCTTGTTCTTCTCATTTTTCTGGCTGAGGAGCAACATGCCAAGGCTAAGCAGGAGAAGATGGACAAGAAGAGGAAGGAACCAACGGTATGTAGATTCATTCATTATTACTTTGGTTATTTGGTTTTTGTTGTTGCCCGAAATTTTCCTCACTAAAATTTATGGTTGAACATTGCGTGGAACTAGTCTATTTAGTTAGTATTGATTCACTCGAATCATCTCGAGTTTGTTTTTGTGTTTCTTAATTAATGTAAATAAGAAAGAGAAGATTCAATTTAACACATACGACCACAAAATATTTTTGTTAGTTCCATTTTTGGTGATGAAATGCATGGTTTGGTTAGCCTTTGTGGAGTTTAAGTTTCCTTTTTCTTTTCTCTATTCTCTTGACTAGAGAAGGTTCATAACTCTTTACAATATTATATTTCCAGGAGACTTTGTATCTATTTCATCGAAATCACCCAGACGTACCTCCATCGATGAAATTGCCCAGACTTAACCACACTGGAAAAGACCACATTAGCAGAAGAACACTTTTACTACCCCACTGACAAAGACCGCATTAGCATAAGAACCACTTTTAATGGCGTCTCTGCATTATTAGAAAATCAATGGTACTTTTTTACTTACGAAAACTTCGTAATGTCGTTAGTAATGTTGTTAGTAATGTCGTTAGTGTAGATTAGTTCGAAATTCTTTTGTGTATCTTTTCCATTGCTACTTCGATTATCTTTAGGTTTAATTAGGAGACATTGGAATTAAGTCTATCGAGACACTATTAAGCCTAAGAAAACAATACAAAAATTGAAAATATGCTTCAATTGTCGATGCTCTATCCAAACATTTATCTAAAGGCATTGAATCAAAAACTTGGTTCCAATCTAGAGATGAATCCTATAATAAGGACACATAGGCAACCTAAGTTCTAAATTAGTGTTTCTGGACATGGTGCTATCCTTTTCGAGCTTGAAACACAAAATTCCATCCTTTCTTCTACTCACTTATATTGTTATCTTAATCTTAAATCATAAGTGATTATAATCCTTCTAATATCGACATAGCATTGCATCGAGTAGACATATATTTCAAGTGTATCAATGCCCTTTGATATGATTTCCTTCATCGAAATATTAGTTTTACTACATATTGGAACCTTGAGTGGAATCCCATTGTTGGAAGGAAATTGAATATAATACATGTTTACCCAGCCAAGGGAGAGGGACAAAGCACTCATAGTGTGATTTGGATTTTGATTTTGATTGGTCCTAGTGGTTGCATGAGGACATATTTTTGTGCTTATCTTTTATCCCTTTTTGACATCTATACCTACTATTTCCATGTCTACCATTGTTATGTTATGTTGAAATAAAAATAAGAAGAGGTAAAGGCCAATTTTTGAGATGTTAGGTAGGTTTTGTAGTGTCAATGATAACCCATGATTTGGTTATCATTCCCTTTCCCATTTGGTTATCTTCTTTCTATAGTTAACCATTGTCACCCTTAGATCTACTATTTAGGACTATAAAAACAAAAACTAAAGATCTCATCTATTGTTTTATCAATTTAGAAAATCCGCTCACATTATGCCCAGAGCCAATCTACATAAATGATTGGATGAAATAAATATTTGTTGTGAGAAATCTTACCCCACAGACAGGCTAAGCTCCCCTTTGGACCAAGACCCCTATCTTTAGTTCAAATACAGAAGGGAACAAGTGGTTACTACTTTCCCTATAGATCTAACTAGATCATAACTAGATCAATCAAGCAAGAGAGAAGAAGAATGATGTGTCCCTTCATCATAGGTGCATTCAAATTTACCCAACTATAAGACCTTCTGAAGTATTTATTTTCATAAAAAAACAAGAACAACATAACCACCTTGATTCACTTCAATGTTCCCTTTCCTGCTTCAAGGATATGCTAAAAAATGTCTTCTGTTTTATTTCATTTTCATATCAAATTATGATTTGACTTTTCATTAGTAAATAGGTTTAGATGATATCTAGAATAAAAAAAAATACACATGTAACATCCTTTGTTTTTGCTATGTATTTGAAAAAAATTATTCCCCCATTCACTTCTCTATATTATTTTTGTTTCATAGTTTGTTCTCTCACTTAATATGATTGTCATAAAAAAAATATGTTAATTTTTTTTTGGGCATTCCCTTTCCCCCGCTTCGAAATATGCTACTTTATTTTATTTACAATTATGCATTGATCTTTATTTTTTGACATCTATTTTCTTCCCTCTCTTATAAATAAAAACTTTACCATCTTCTTTGTTAATTAAAAAAATAAAATTTACGTTTTTTTTTAATTAAAAAGTAATTTAAAAATAAAGTTGCCTTATATTTTTATTAATTAAAAATAAAATTGATTATCTTTTTACTAATTAAAAAGAAATAAAATATATTAAATTATCCTTCTTGACTAATTTAATTTTATTTATGTTTTTATATTAATTATAAATAAATAATAATAATGAGTTAAAAAAAATAAAATTGACTTGTCACTAGTTAATATTCTATTTTTAAACCATATTAAGGATGCAATGCCTTTCATATTAAATATTGATATATTATGGTATTGAAGATTCTCAACTATGTCCATTATAAATCGTGACATAATTTTTCTTTTTAAAGGTGTCGACGTAAAGTTAAAATATATTATGACATTGTTTTATTTGGGCGTATTTGTATTTTGATGACCACGCTTATGTTATATTTGTTGACATTTATTTATCATATTCAGAATTTGGTCCAAAGGCTTTTTAATTTCAAGCGCGTCATCATATTAGTATTATTGTCAATTAATTTAAATTAAAATTNTGTTATATTCAGAATTTGGTCCAAAGGCTTTTTAATTTCAAGCGCGTCATCATATTAGTATTATTGTCAATTAATTTAAATTAAAATTCTAACAGCGAGTTTCATGACTTTACGGACATATTGAACTTTAAAGAATAAAATTATAACAACGCGTTTCATGACTTTATGGACATGTTGAATGTTAAAGATGCTAAGTGCCGTTATTGTCAACTAATTTAAAATTACATCGAGAATATATATATATATATATATATATATATATATATATAATATTAGGTGTCATGACTTCATAGATATATAGATATATTAGGTGTCAAGGAGAATAATTACAATTAAAGCCTGAAGTATTATATTGGTTTTCAAGTATTATATTTGTGTCGATACATTTAAATCAAGGTTTATGTGAATTTTCATGAGATGCATTCTAATTCACAAGAAAGAGGGGAAGAAAGTTATGAGAAGAGAAATTTTATATAAAAGAAAAATAACAATCTTCTTAGTTATCTATTTTAAATATAAACTTAGTCACAAATCATCATTTTTCACCTAACAATAACAATAACACAATTAAGACAAAACTATGTAAGACCAATAATATGCCTAAAATAAAGAAGGTCACAGAAGTAAACATTAATATAAGAAAAATAAACATAAACTAGTAAGAGGTTCTATTTACATTAATCAACTTCAGTTTCTCATAATGAATGTTTTTCGTGTCAATGTAACACACCCAATCCCCTAAACCCAATTTAGGCTTGTAGGACGTCAAATTTTCTCTTCCCACTACAACTCTAATCTCACGTTCGGCCTCATAGGAAGATATATGCTCACATGGAGTGTTCCTTCAACCTTCTACGTAGTAAAAAATGGATTCTAGGCCAATTGGAATGCCCTTCTAAAGTTCTTCGGGATTTACTTGTTATAGAAAATTTTTCCTCACTCCATGCATCTTGCTTTGATGGCCTTCCATTTCCCTCTGCAAACTTCATTTCCCCTTTTTTTTATCACTCTAGAGCTAAAAAGACACATTTTGTCCATGTACATGACCTCCCAGTTATAAAGCTCGCGTATGTACGCGGGCTGCTCCATTACAACCCGCGTACATTGGGTTTGGCGCTAAAAAAATTAAAATTGCCTCAGGTTTCCATGCCATGTTACGAGATCCATGATCCTTGACCTTATATATATTGGAAATGCTCCGAATGGACCCTTCAATTCCAATTGGAGGTTGTAAATTGAGCCATATCCAAGCCTTGAAGAAAAAATATCATCATCGGATTGAGAGCAAAGATACTCTGGAGAAATTTCACCTCAATTGAGTATGCATGCCCTTGTCCTTGGAAGTTTGAACTTCTTGTGTTCAGCCCCCAATCTCTTCCTATCTTGTGATGGAGAACTTCATTGACTCCTACATGTGAGCTTTCCTTTGTGAAGGATTGAAGTGGTGGAGGCCTAGCTGGAGGGACTTAGTTTCTCGTTTCCGATATGTGTCGTTACAGAAGTTTGTCACCTATGTACTTCTATTGATTACATTAATAGAAATATTGTTTTCTCGTCCAATTGATATCTTGCAAATATTTGTATTTCTTTCTATGGGCGTATTGTTTATGTATGTTAATGGATTATGCTAATTTATATGCTAACATTATATATCATTACCACATGCTTGCGTATCTTGGTTGTTGAATACAAGTTGCAGGTGTAAATCTTTGGGTCCTGTGGTCAATGATGGTCTTCTTTGGACGTCCGTACAAGATAGGCTTCTATCCTTCTCTTATTAGCATTTCATTTATATAGCATACTTGAGATTAGATTTGATTTATGGGTGTCGTTCCATCTATTGTGGTTTTCCCCTAGCCATAAAGAGATTTTCCTCGAAACACAATTGGTGAATCTAGTGGGGAGATCTTGTTTTTGGGTATTGGGTGTTTTTGTCCTTTATTTTCTCTCAGTTTTCCTAAGTTTCTCTTTCGTTTGTTGTTTGACAACCTATATTTTTCCTTGTATCAGAGTTTCTTGGCCTAAGCCTTTCCCAGGTGGTGTCCTCCTTGACATACGCAATATTCTCTCTGAAAAATCATGTACACTATATCTTTAGTATTTTTGATTGATTTTGGTGTTTGCTAGGTGAGTCTTGTTGGTTGCTGAGACTTCTTGGGTCCATTTTTTCACTCTTAAGTACCTACAGAGTGATAGGAATCCCTTTTATTGGTGAATTCTTTGGGAGAACTCATTTCTTGTCATTATTCTCATGTTGTTGTCCTTTCACACTGGTCTGGATAGTTACTTATTGGTATCCTTCTTGCCTTGTCTCCTTTTTCTTGTAGTAGGGTCTACCTGTGAGCTTCTTATTGATTCTGTGCATTTTCTTTTCATTATATCGAAAATACAAAAAAAAATTGCTTTCTTGCATTTTACTTATGGAATTTTCACTTTTGGCTACTTTACATTAGTTTTGGCATATTAGGAAAGATTACACTTCATTGAAATTGCATAGATTGCATCTTAGAAACAACATTTAGAAGCATACCATCTCATTGAAAAGTCAAGACTAGTACTTAGGATTGTTTTTACATTTTCTTCTTTTTATATATGTTGAGTCATAATACCATCAGTTTCACGATCTCACCACTTGAGTAATATGAAGCCATTAAAATTAATGCTGAATAATTACAATTGATTAGAAACAATTTAATTTTTGAGGGTACACAAACAAGTATAGGACCTAGGGCCTTGGAATAGGATTTTGTGAGTAAACTTCTCTAAGGATATAAAATTAAATGTATGTGTCTGACTAGGGAGGGGTGAAACCCATTATATAATTGTTGTCCTCGGGAGTCTCCGCTCACACTGGAGTTAAGAACAAGTTCGCGTGAAGTTGGTTGCAGAGATATCCCTCTAATACCTTCTTAGCGTCAGAGATATTTCTGGGATTCTATTCGTATTTGGGGGTCTTGCTGGTGACTTTACCTCCTTGAGAGGCGATTCTTTCAATATTTTGGGCTTTGCTACCCTGCCCATATGGTGGATTGGACTTGTGACTGCTCACCTAAGTATTGATTATATCGTGGTGACATTAGTTTCTTGACATAGGTAGTTGCATAGATTGCTTGCATGGCTTATTCTGCAGGTACCCTGTGTCAGATAGGGATTGGACAACACATAGACTTTATGGAGGATTTCCTCTCCGGAGGGATCTAATTGATTGCACTGTGTAGCCTATCAGGGTCCTTATAACTATTTTTGACACCTCCATTGTATTTTTGCAGAGTCTCAGACCCCTCTTGGGTGAAGCATACCTACTTTAGCTCGAGAGGTCCTTTCAACCATCATATCTTGTTTGTGTGCATTGGCCTTTTTATTTATTTAGAAGTGTGCTCTTTGATTATTAGTCGAACTTAGGATTTTGTATTGTATCTCATGTTTTGAGTCACCGTGGAGAAACACTAGCCTCCTCGTCGGTCTCTTCGCCTTTTGAAGTTGTCACCACATCTTCATCCTTTACCAAATCTTCCTTCTAAAAGGCATAGAGTTAATAAGAGTGGTGCATATATCTCCACCTCTCAGGCTCATGATCATCCTACCATGAGTATTGAGTTAGATGTGAATTTCTTGGGAAGCCCTTCGACTCCCCTATCGTCTATGATTAGTGGGGTCCCATCAACTCCTTTGTGATCGATGATTTGGATGTTGGAGGCTCCCTCGTCTAATGCTACCCAACCCATGAGCTCTTCTCAGCCCATGGGAATGAATCCTTTTGTATTTCTATATAGTATGTTGAATCATAATACTTAGTTAACTCCTTCGACCTCTAATCCTTTTTCTTTTGGTATGCCAGACATGACGTCACACTTCTCATCCTTCGTTTCGACAACTAATATGAATCCTAGTTTTGGGTTCGGGGGCATGATGCCTCCTTATGTTCCTTTCTCTTTTTCTAGAGGTCATGTTCCTGAAACGACTCCTACGGTTGGAGGTTGGAATATTCATTCCTTCGAGCCTAATCCTAGCTTCAATGCTCCAAGATGGAGTGCTCAAATGGGAGGTCAGTTTACTTCCTATATTTCATTCGTCATTCCCTCTTCCTCCATGGCGATTCTTATGAAATATTTTTCTATGGAGAAACCCCCTTTGTCTTTTGGTGTTCCATTCAGAGGGAGCTAGTTTTACGATATGGGAAACCCCCATCTTGGAGTTCCTTCATATGGGAGAAATGTATATAATCCTTATCATGTCACTTTATCTTCACAAGAAGCCTCTTAGAGTATGTTTCCCTTACAACCTTTCATGAATCAACTAGAAGAAGGATATTATCCTACTAGTCAGAGGCATGGTGTATACCAGAACCCTGGTTGGCCCGCAATCTCTCAAATACAATGTTTCTTGGGAGCATGGGCTCAGATGTCGCAAATTTGACTCCCTCTTTTGGCCATGCTAAATCTTCCAGACTTGTCAAAATTGATGAATGACCATGTGCGTCATGATTCGTCATGGCCCCCCCTTCGCACTAAACTTCCTTATGACATTCCAAAGTTTGAGGGAAAGAATGGTGAAGACTCGGGTGACCATGTGACTACTTTCTACCTATGGTGTTCATATAACACCCTTAATGATGATTCGATTCATTTGAGGCTATTTCAATGCACCCTCATTGTGGTCACTGCAAAGTGGTACATCGATCTACCTGGGGGAACCTACAAAAATTTCAGTTAGATGGTTTTAGTTTTTCTCAATCACTTCCAACTATCGGTTTGTTACGATGCCAGACTAGAACTCTTATTGACTCTTTGGAAAGATAAAGCCACCCATATTTCTGATCATATTCAAGATGGTGTAGATGGAAGAGGTTGATTAAAGTATACATTCCTCCATACTTTTTGTTGGAATGGTTCCTCAAGTATTTTTTTCCTTACATTTTGAAGGATGTTTCTACATCTAGAGTGACAACTGAGGAAGAAGACATCTTCAAAACCCAACAATTGGACCTTATATATGCTCAATCCAGGATGCTTTGTGAAATTCTCCCTGATGCACCATGGACAAATTAAGCTCCTAGACAAAGGCTCGGGCCTCATGCTGATGGTATCGCAGGCTCTGCAAATTCTAATACTACAAACCAAGTGACGAACCAGCTCAAAGATTTGTCTCTTAACCAGTCTGTAGCAGGACAAGCTAAGGCTTCATCCTCCACCACCCCATCGATGGATGTGCATTATGTACAGTCATCATCAAGCCCAAACGGTAACCAACAATCGAGAGGTAACAAGTGGAAAGGACATGGTAATAATCATAAGGGTGGGAATAATAATAATAACAAATCCTAGGACGAAAATAATAATGATAAATCGAATAATAATTTTGGTGAGGGAAAGAAAGAAAAGAGGAAGGTGAGGTTTCCTTGTAAACTTTGTAAAGATGATCACCTTACCCACTTATGGCCCAAAATTGAGGAAGCCTCAAGGCTCATTGCGCAATAGCCTGTTGTTCTCACTAAACTATTGCTACATAACTAAAATATGGCCTCAAAGACCTATAACACCAAAACATGTGTCAAGCAAGAGTCAAAACAATTTGGCACATGATGGTGGCCATCTTTGCGTCAATATGGTCAAGTCTCATATTGATATAGCCACTTGATCTCGCGACTACAGTTCTTCACAGACTGGTTTAGGTCCAGAGCCTCCTCCTCCCCTAGAAACTCCTTGGCAGATAGATAAGTCGAAAACTTGGCCTCGTATTCCAAAAGGAGAACTTAAGAACTCTGCCCAAAATCCTAATGGCAGACCCACCCAAAATTACTCAATTTTTGAGGATTTGGGCCAAAATCCATGCATGATGTCGGCTTTGGAGGTGCTCCAGATGTGTCCTTCACAGAGGAATGAATTTCTTTCTGTGTTAGGAGCTATAGACCCGTGTGGCTCAAAGGTTATCAAGTTTGATGTCATTGAAGTTAAGCCTCACTTACCTTACCACATGGGATTTCAAATCCATGTGGAATACACAAAAGTTACCATAAAGCGTACTATAATTAATGAAGGTGCTTCTTCATCAGTGATGTCTCTATTCTGTTGGAAAGCCATTGGTTGTCTACCACTATCTCAATCAATGACCATGTTGACTACATTTTATGGGAGTTCTTTTAGACCCCACGGTATCCTTGGAGGTCAAGTTTTTCGATGTGCCTCTCAACTACAATCTACTACTAGGGTGTAATTGGACTTATGCTATGACAATTGTTGTGTCATCAGTTTTCCACATTCTATGCTTTCCTCACGATGGAAAGATTGTAATGGTGGACCAATTTTCCTTTATTCATCCTAGTCCTAATGCATCGGTGGGACCTTTGGTCCTCTTTATTGATAATTATCAGCCTGAAACTAAGAATGTCAGTATTGGTATGTATTCCTCCTTCATGGGTATTTTTGATATCATAACACCGATTTCATATATTAACGTTATCTCCGGTGAGTCTTTATCATCGATGAGGTATGTTCCTTTCCGTACTTCATATTTCAATGAGCCTTGGACCCTACCTTCCCTGACTATGTCGTATGAAGGTCATTTTCACATCGGGATTGTGATTCCATTTCCCACATTATAATTTGTGTATCAGGATATTCAATAAGTTTTTGTTGACCCGTATCCTTCCTCCCCGTGGATGGTGTTGGGTATGTGTTATATTCTTTGCATGTATGCGTGTGGGTGCGCCAGATTCGACAACTGCATATGACGATCCCTCGTAGTAGTGCTTTGTATGTGTCGTGTATTCTAGGCACTTTCCTAGGGGGGTCCCAAGGGGGGGCAGGTATGCCCCCCTTGGTTATGCGTAGTGCCCCAAAATTTGTTTTTGGGCGGTTTTTGCTATTTTTAGTGGTTTACTAAAAATAATATTGGTTTTAGGGATTAGGGTTTTGGTATCTACGGAATACATAAAAACATTGTATATATTGTATAGTGAATGGTGAAATTCGATATAATGAATATAAGAAATGTTTTCGCGGTTGAGGGTTTCTGGTATAAATCCCTGTGTACTATGTGAATGAGCCATTGATTAAATTTTAAGAATCTCTATGCATTTCTTTACTTCACAGGTTTAAACTTACATATGGATGATATGGATCCCATCTTAGAGCCCATATGGGGCATCTAATCATCTTGTTCATGTGATTTCCTTGATGATACTTTACCCTCGGATGAAGCTATATTAGAGGCCATGTCTAGTCCTAATAGGTCTTGGGATGATATGCATCATCGATCCTATTTTCTCCAAGATCTTGTTAGGATTGAACATGATGAATTTGAGTCCATATTGAGTGGGATGGTCAGTCATGTTGTGGTTATGTTAGATATGCATGGTGTTTATGCCGAAGGAAACATGGTGAACATTTATCCTACTGTCGTGATCGACATCTCTCGAACCCCTGGTAAAATTTAAAATGTATATATCTGTGTGGATTGTTTTCCTGAGGAAATTCATATCTACACCGATCTATTCAAGGAATTTTGAGATGTATTTGCTTGGTTATATGAAGAGATTCCAGGGATCGAAGCTATCATTGTCGAAAATGAAATTAAAACTTATCCAAATGTTAAACCCATTCAACAACATCTTATAATTGTTAATCCTAGGAAGGGCCCCACTATTAAGGCATAGGTGGAGAATTTTCTCAATTATCACTTCATATACCCAGTTCCCTTGACCAAATGGGTGTCCAACCCCATTCCCATAGATAAAAATGAAGGAACCGTCCACGTATGTATGGATTTTAGGGACCTGAACAAAGCCTATCCTAAAGATAACTTCCCTGTAAATGTGTTGAACCTGCACAGAATAGATCTAGCTAGAAAATACTACACATTTGCAGAGACAAATTGTGAAAGAAGAAGTAAGATAGAAAGAATGGAAGAATTCTCATTAACCGTATTCCACACTCAAAGAGTGAATAATTTACAATATATATAGAATAAACGAGTAACTAATGAGCCATAGTGGTGGTCTAGATTGATTTGGACACACACCAACAATTACAAGAGTAAACTGCCACCTACTCTAGTCTCTCAGGCAGTTACGGGAGTGAACTGACACCTAGCTGAGTTAACTAGTCAACTAGTCTTCAGTTAACTGATTGAACAAAGAGTAGTGAGTTGGTGATGATCCCAATGTTGCATGGTGACAAAACCAATGCAACATATCAACTCAACTCAACTAGTCAAACTAAAGTGTCAACTGAAAGAGAATATTCCCCAGGTGGAATATTCTCCCCTAAAATATAGGAGATTGGATAATGACTAATTATGACTAATAAAAAAGGAATAACCTTAGGAAAAATAAATCCTAGGTGTGTGTGAAGTAACTCCAACATTCACCACTCCTTTTAATGACCAGGTTTTTGACGAGTGTGCGATAGGCGAAGTATTTTCAGGTTATAATCAAATTCAGATCAAACCCAAGGATTAACATATGACAACGTTTATTTGTCCTTGGGGTACATTTTTGTACCTAAAAATGCCTTTAGGTCTTAAAAACGTCAGAGTGACCTTTCAATGTGCCATGACCTTTGTGTTTCACGATATTAAGCATATTTTAGAAGCTTACCTAGACGATCTTGCTACTCACTCTCGCAAGAGGGTAGATCACTCGACTCACCTTAGATTAATATTTGAGAGATGTAATTATTATCGCATTCGATTGAACCCTCACATGTGCATATTTTACATTAGTTCTAGTCATCTCTTAGGATTCATAGTTAATGAGTATGGGATCATGGTGGATCCTATGAAGATTGAGAAAATACTTCGGTTTCCTACCCCGTGAAACATTCGTCAACTTCATGGTTTACAGGGGAAGGTGAACTTCCTACGTCATTTCATAGTCAACTATTCCATTATAACTAAAGATTTCATGTGTCTTTTGAAGAAGAACACTCCATTCATATGGGATGAGCAAGTCCAGGAATCCTTCGATGCTCTTAATAAATCCTTGGTATCGATGCCTCCGTTGAAGCCCTCGATCTACAGTAGAGACTTTTTGCTTTATATCACCACATCCGAAGGGAATATTGGTATGCTAATTTTCCATGAGGATGATGAGCTCCATGAGCACATTTTCTACTACCTTATTCGAAATCTAGTTGGTCATGAACTCAAATACTCTCACATAGAGAAGATAGCCTTGGTCGTTGTACATGCGGTTCAGAGATTAAGGCATTATATCTTACTGTGGAAAACTACTATGGTTGCGGATATCAATCCATTTCAGTACATCGTTACTAGGCATATCATAGGGGGAAATACAATAAATGAATTGTTATTTTTCAATAATTTGATCTCGATTTTTCTTCTGTGAAATCCAAGAAATCACTAGTTTTTGCAGAATTGATGTCAGACTTCCCTAGACTGGATGAGGATATTTTTAATGAAAATTCATTCATGGATGAACATATATTCCTTATCGCATCTTTGAACCCATGGTACAGATATATTTTAATTTACCTTTAAACCCTGAAGCTTCCCCAACATTTGTCGAGAGACGACTGACGACGTATGCATCATCAGGATAAAAACTACCTTATTATCAACGAGACTTTGTATCGTCAAAGGGTGGATAATATTTTACATCGTTTCTTGACTCACTAGGAGGATGAGGCTATTCTCAATGACTTTCACAGTTGGGCATGTGGTGGTCTTTTATTCGGGCTTGCGACAACCCAAACTATATTGTGAGCCGGTTATTTCTGGTTGTCATTTTTTTAAGATTGCATTGAAGTGGTTAAGAAGTGAGAAGTGTCACCCTTGCCAGGTGTTCGCTCGGAAAATGCACTTGCACCGAGCCCCTCTTCACCCATTATTCACCGTTGGTCATTTCACCAAGTGGGGGGTGTATTTCATGGACTGCAACCTATTGACGGGTGTAAATGACACACTGTCAACTGGAAGGTAAGATCCAGACCGGGGTTCTCTAATTAACCCAAGTCGTTTGGTATGAACTGACCCAACGGGTTTAATGGCTTCGTTAGCCAACTAAGGTCCTAAAAATAATAAAAGAAACAAACTAATCTAAAGCTATGATTCTAACAATCTAGATACTAATTACAAGTGTTCAAATAGAAACGTGAATATACAAATGATTATAAACAATCTATATAAATTTTGCAAGGTTTACTTGAAATCTTGTGAATTGAATGTTCGTAATAGTGTTTCTAACTAAGATAAAGAAAGAACAGTAATCTTTTTGTTTTTTGAATGTTTAAAGATTTAAAACTAATAAATACTAAGCAACTACAATTGAAACAATGACACAGTAACAATCAAAATTTAATTAATGCAATCATTGTTTCTTTAATAAATAATTAACAAAATAACACAAACACTAACTTGTTGTTGATCATCAAAACTGAGTTTATCTCTTTGTATTGTTTGAGCTCCTGTTTGTCCTACTTTTAAGGGAAACCTATAACATAACAATACTAGTACTTCTAGAATAAATTCAAAGAAGTGTTTGATATTTGGAGTAAATTAATAACATCGGGAAAACAACTAATTAAAAATCATGTGATCTTAAGATAATCAATATTTAAGAATGAAAGAAAACTCAATTATGAGTATTGATATTATCCATCATTTAACATTAGAAATAAATTCAACAATAATCAAATTATCGATTGATCACACATACAAAATGGAACGACAGATTATTGACAACATAAATAAAATAATGATATAAAAAATTATATGCAGAATAGTCTAACGCTAATTCAATACAAATAAAGTTTCATATTAAAAAATTATATGAGAAACAATATTAACATTGCACAATCTACAAAAGCACAAAATTCAAAGAGTAAATTGTTTTCTCATATAGTTTCAACAAAATATGTTCATCATATGGTCCAGGAAGAACTTTTGGGATAATAGATTTTTAAAGATTGAAAAAATTAATATATAAACGATAGCAATTAACCATGTATTGATAAAAAAAACTAAAGATAATTTAAATCAATGCATAATCAATTATTCAAAGAATATGAAGATATTATAATGAAAATAAAACCATTTTACTCACAGGACAAAAGCCATTAAGGAACCTGGAATTCTATATTCTTCTTTGAAAATACTCATCCATTCTCTCAAAGATTCCAACCATCTGTTACTCCATTTGAAAAGAAGAAAAGTTTACAAAATAAGTAATATACAAAAGAGAAAGGATAAAAATCCTCCTCTCAATTTCCTGGATCTCTTTGGCTCTGAACTTGCTCATATATTTATACAATGAATGAATAGTCTGGGCATACCGAACCATGGTAAATACTTCCAACAGTTTCTCACCATTTCAGTTAGTATACGGCGTGGAGTCTATTCTTCCTATTGAATGAAAAATTCCTTCCCTTAAGTTGGAAATCGAGCTCCTACCTAACATGACCGATCTCGAAGAATCCCTCGTACACCTAGAGCACCTCAATGAGCAGTGTCGATATGCCTCATTTCTATCAAAGAGAATAAACATTGTGTTAAGGTCTAATATGATAACTTTGTCTATCCCCAACAATACATTGAGGGTGACTCGGTTCTCTTTTATGACCAAGGCAAGGAACCGTTGGGGGCAGGAAAGTTCAACCCCATGTGGCACGGTCCTTATATTGTGTGACGTGTCCTAGAGAAAGGAGCATACAAATTAGAATTTTATGATGGGAGTGTGCTAGACAAGCCCATAAATGGGCTCTACCTTAAAAGGTATTATGCTTGAGCCCTCAAACTCGGGCATGACCTTTGTATATTAGTGTATATACTTATTTTTTCTTTTGCATCATCAAATTGATTATTGAGTTTTCCTTTGTTTGGAAGATGTCAATGGCATCTTTGGAATACTTAGGATTTGTAGACGGTGCTAGTTTTCATACACATAACTTGTCTTCTGTCACTTGGGATATCTATTCGCCCGAGGGACAACTGGTGTCTTCAGGTGCCATTTTTCTGGAGCCATCAATGAATAATATGGCTAAGTATAGTGTCATTATAGAGATATTACGCAATGTCATTTCATATGGTGTTGAATCTTTAGAAGTTTTCCTGGACTCCCAGTTAGTTATATGTTAGTTGAACGACAATTATCATGTCAAAGATCCTACTTTACTCCGATGATTCCTATGGGTATGATTTTTTGAACGATACTTTAATTTTTTAGTTATAATTACATCCCCAGAAGTTATAATCAAGTATCCGATGCATATGATAATTACAATTTAGATTGGATTTTTTCACATAACTAATTAAAGAAAAACAAATTATACATTCATCCATTGTAACATATATAAGTTGAGTCGAAGACCAAATGTTTTTTTTGTTTTCCTTTAGCAAATTCAGAAGAAAAAAAAAATGAAATATATAAAAACCATTTTTTATTTCTCTATTGACTAATAGTGCAGTGAAAGACCTAGTTTGAAGTGGTTTTCTCCATGATTTTTTACCAGATTTCCAGCATCGTATCACCCGTTTGTGCCTCCAATAGGTATATTTTGTCACCGTCATATAGGATAGGTTCTCACCCCGCTTTTCATTTCTACATTGTCACGTGACCATGATTCATATTCCCTAGGTACAAACCCATTTATTAGAGACACATAACCTTCTCACTTCTACTAGAAGTGTTGTTATTAAGTGGTGGAGGCTTACCAAACATGTGTACCCTAGTTAGAACGCTTTGGTCATTTGGTGCCCATGCATAAGTTACTCCATAGGACTGAGAGTTCTTTATAGTCCCAATATTACTTTACGTTTGAACCCCATTTTTCTTACTCAATATCATTATGACTACTACCTATGGGAATCCCCTCGAGTCTTGGTTAATCTCTTTTCTGACACTCGAAAAAATGAAAATATTGTCAATTGAACTTGTCTCTTTCACACTTCTTAAATGGTTTTAAAAGGACATGTTTTTGGTATAAGTTTAACCCTTTTACGAACGAAGTAGAATATTTACGAAAAAGGAATACTCTAGTCACCATTGGATGGAAGAGTTCTCATAGGTATTATTTTATACCTTTTCAGACCTAGGGGACTAAATCTACAAAAAAAGACACTTTTGAGTTAAGTTGTAATTGCATCTCATTATCCTAGTTGCATTGTTGAGCCTATTTTTGGCTCCCAATTTCTCAATATAATCCTCTTTCCCCAGCAATTCTCAGCATCATCTAGGAATTTCCTTTCATATATTGTAGCTTGACACCCTTTACCCATAGAGGAAGCATCCTCCTGAGTGTCCATGCCCCACATACGTTCCCTTGCACTGAGCATAGTTATGTTCCATTTCTTGGAACTAGTTGTTGATTTACGACACTCACTTCCTCTCTTATATCATAACATTTCTTTTACTATGAAAAAAAAAAAAAATATGGGCAAGAAATAATATTGTCTCCTATCGGCAACAATCACGTATCCTTTGAATAGAGCACAAACTATTGAGTCCATTTCATCCAAGGTTTTGTTTTAGCATGACCTTAAGAATATGATCTCGCTACTTAGAGTCTACTCCTCCAAATGGTTATTCTTCCTGTCCCTATGGAGAGTCTGTTGATGCCTCATGTGTCGCAAGATTTTTTCAATGATCAATGTTAAGCCTATGTTTCTTGAGTTATCCATATATCTCATGCTCTTGTTCAAAGGAAGTATAATCCTATTTCGGCCACTCCTCAGAACTCTTGACTTTTCATGTCATCCATATCCTCAATATATATCAAAATCACATGAATTTGTTGTCCTACCTTTCACCGTGGGCATACTTTCATCATTTGTGGGTAACCTTGAACCCAATAGATGACATCTCCTCATTGGTCGTTGATTGGGGGGTTTCCCTTATGTTCAATGACAGGAAGTATATTCACACATTAGGATTCATGCAATGTAATGGATTCAATTATCCCTATTGGTGGTTTCCTCGCCTTTGTGGACAGTTTTCCTCATTGGTTGTTATTCAGAGGGTCTCTTTCGTGCACTAATTGCATCTAGTGCATGTGAGTGATGCACATGGCCATTAGTTCATGAACATCCTATTCATACAATATCCTCTAAATTATCAATATATTGCTTTGTACCTCTTGCTAGATGATGAGATACTCCTTAATTCTCTCCTTTCAACGGGTCTCCTTCCATAAACTTCAACTCATATATTATGCAATCGTGATGTAGAGTCCTATGAGTACATAGAGGCTTGCAGTCATCAGTGGAAGGTAGTCCTACCATCGACAATTGGGAATACATCAATGTCTCTGGATCGATGGATTCTTCAAGTGTTCAACCTCAACACCCTTATTCACACTTCTTGAATGTACTCGGTGCCTTGACTCCTAATTTCATTATCGATGGGTTGTCTCACATTTGTTAACAATATACCTTAATAAATGGTAATAAAAAAAAGTCTCATTGTGTTCGAATTCAACTCCTCTATTCACATAATGTAGACTTGCACCTTAGGTGGATAGTGTAGATGACCTCCAGTTTACAGTAGCAACACCCCATATCTTTTGTTGTATTTCATTGTACCAATACCTATATGACTTTATTGATCATGGAAGATCATATTATACTCCATTGTATACATATGTCTTCTGTTGATTTTGAGATTGGACTCCATTGTTTCTTGTTCATGACTAGTATATCCTATGGAATATGTCCACTTTGTATTTCCTATTCATGTCCATGAACAATTATTTGATATCTATCCACATGGATTTTCATTGTAATTCATATTGGCATCCATGTGTACAAAGTCATTATGGATTGTAATATTCCCATGAAAAACTAGTACTTCCAGCTGAGTCTTCATTACTCCACTTCTGGGAATTATAATGTATTTTGGCCATCGCATATACTCCAATAACCTCACACATTAGGGGGCATATGTTATAGAAATTTTTTCCTCACTCCATGTATATTGATTTGATGGCCTTCCATTTCCCTCTACAGACTTTATTTCTCTTTTTTTTATCACTCCAGAGATAAAAAGACACATTTTTTTCCATTTACACAACCTCCCAGTTATATAGCTCACGTATATACAAGGGATTCTCCATTACAACTTGTGTACATCGGGTTTGGCCGTCAAAAAATTAAAATTGTGTCGGGTTTCCATGTTGTGTCACGAGATCTATGATCTTTGACCTTCCATATACTAGAAACGTTCTGACTCGATCCTTCAATTCCATTTGGAGGCTATAAATTGAGCCTTATCTAAGCCTTGAAGAAAAATTATCATCATCAAATTGAGATAAAATATACTCTAGATAAATTTCACCTCAATTGAGTCTGCATCCCTTTGTCCTTGATAGTCTAAACTTCTTATGTTCATCCCCCAAGATCTTCCTATCTTCCGATGGAAAAATTCATTGACTCCTACATGTTATCTTGCCTTTGTGGAGGATTGAAGTGGTGGAGGCCTAGCTAGAGGGAATTATTTTCTCGATTCCGATATGTGTCATTAAAAAAAAATTCACCTATTTACTTCTGTTGATTACATTAATAGAAATACACTTTTTCCATCCAATTGATATCTTGCAAATATTTGTATTGATTTGGATGAGGGTATTTTTTATGTATGTTAGTGGATTATGATAATTTATATGCTAACATTATATATCATTAGCGCATGCTTACATATCTTGGTTTTTGAACACAAGTTGTAGGTATAAATATTTGGGTCATGTGATCAACGATGGTATTCTTCAGATATCCGGACGAGGTAGGATTCTATCCTTCTCTTGATACATTTCATTTATATAGCATACTTGAGATTAGAGTTTATTTATGGGTGACGTTCCATCTATTGTGGTTTTACCCTATCCATAGAGATATTTTCCTCATAACATTACCCATTCCACATCCTATGTTCTACGTGGCTTCCACGTGAACTCTTCCATGTCCTCTACACCAATGGACAGGTTGGTGTGTTTGATGTCCTAGCAGTGAGAACTCCTCGAACACATCACACTCTCATTGAAATCATTTGGCAGAAAGCGTCTACATAATATAAGAGATGAACTCACCCAAATAGATGACTCTGAATTACTCATTTCAAGTTAAATCAATGGTTGGAAGTGAATTAGAATCTCCTTCCTTAGGAATATAGGTTATGAAAGTCCAACCTTTTATCTCAATAGTTTTGTTTTTACATCCTTACTCCCGACAGATTCGACCATTAGATATCAAGGGAAAAAAATGGTATCAATTTACTCAGAACCTCTAAACCACATGACAACTAGAGGTATTACTGAAATATTCTAATATTTCAATAGGTGGGGTCCATATATAGATTCCATGGCTAGGATCTCATCGGGTGGACTCCTCAAAAAATAAATAGCCCTCGCTCACTAGAGATCTCACCATCAAAAAATACCTTCTTCCTTAACCTCGTGGTTCTTCCAAACAGTTCTTTTCGAATTGGAATTTTTTGATAGATTCGATGGTTATTGGATTCCCACCTCTAACGGTCGAGGATCCCTTGGATCTCATATCGAATCACCAGCTTACCATTCCTACCACTCCGACAAGGTTATCCTATTAGGATGGACCCATAATGAATCAATGCCTTTGATATCATTTTCCTAACCTCCAACAGATCTACAACTCTATTCCTATCAAGATTTAACTATCGATATTTCTTCATTGGAAGATCCTTCCACACATGCTCTATGGATATTTTTTAACACCAAATTCCAAACACCTTATTGGGATGGCTCACGATGGGAGATATGGTCCATATCTCATCCGTATGACTTCCCAATGAATAGATGGATCTCGCCAACTTATAACATTCCCATCATGAAGTTCACCTTGACATTGATCATGAGTTCTTATGAAAGGATCTCCTTTTGAAAGGCTTTCTCTAATGCTAAAATATTTGAAAAAATGTTGTGATAAAATCTCCACATCAGATCTATGGGTGAGGTTTCTTCAGGATTTAAGTGGGGATTTCACTAGGGTTATAGGGCTTCTCAAAGCAAATATATTGTTCACCTTCTTGGAATTATATGCAAGGTTTTAACCCCAAACCTCAGAACTTTGGCCCTCATCCTCCTTACACATGTGGATCCTCCCAACAGTTCTTGAAATGATGATTTTCTCATTCTGTAAATTTTAAATTCAATAACTTATGAAAATTAGAGGGTTACAAACCTCCCTTAGATTTTCGTATGCAACCACGACATATAATTAATAAAATCAACATGCTAATTTGTTTTTCAAAAACAAAATGAAATTCATATTAATTAACAATTATTTGTTAGATACAATAAGAACCACTTATCTATTTCATTTTAGACCTCGATATTCCAACTGACTGAGGGTGAATTCCTTTCCACCCAACTGTAGGCTCTATTGCACCCTTTCTTTCTAAAACAAGCCACCCTAGTTATAGGACATGATACCACTAGGGGAATCTCACCAGCTGGATTTGAAGTTAAGGTTTTGTTTAGGAAAGTTACTCTACTTCAGTAGATTGGAAACAACAAAAATCTCATCTTCCCACTGATCCCAAGGCCTCAACGAGCTTACCAAGTGCCTTCCCAGTTTTATTTCCTTTGTACAAAGGAGTCCCTTCACCACCACATGGTCCCTTAGCGCCCTCCCCTTACCAATGATGATTTATTTCCAACAAGCACAAACCCACAACCCTCTCTGCTCCAATATCGATCTAGGTATTCTCTATTCCAATGATAACCACTAGTTCCTAGGTAAGCTTCCTACTCTCATAGGAAGTTATCATCTACTCTACTCTGGTCAATATATTTTTTTCCTTCTTTATCTCTCCTTTCTCATTCACGATACAACTCTTCTTCTATGTCTTTTATTATAAGTTTTTGTTTTTTTTCCTACCTTCCCCTTTCCCAATATATAACATTCATTTCCTCCCTAGGTGCTTCAACTTGCTTATGTCAGAAGTGGCCCCTGGGAGTCAATTTCCCAAATTAAAAGGGCACCTCCATGGTAATCCTAGCTGACAACTTTAGCAAACCGTAATCACTCCTCCTAGAACATCTCTAAGGAAATCATAATTGCCCCAACCACCCAATTTAGTTCCATCAACAACTTTCTTGTGAACTGGGTGAACATGGTACTCCAAGTGGGTTAGTCATTCAATATTATTCAGGTGTAGGTTGGGATTTTGGGAAATATTCCTATTTTATTCATAAAAAAATCCCAGTTTCCTATCACCAATTCCCACTCATGGTATCACAATGAGTACTGCAAGTCTTATCCTTAGTTAGATGGTAGGCGATCTCACTAAATTTAAAACACAATTACAATGTTCATCAATTACAATTCATGAATTCTTAATAATTACATAGTTGGGGGAAAACATGTCGCTACATTCCCATCCCCCTTAAAGGAAACACCATCCTTAGTGGTTTTGCACCATAGAAACAATTTTGTATAGAAAATAAAATAGATATTCCATCCTCATGGAATGCTCAAATTCGCATGTGGCCTCATCTATTCCAAAGTGCTTCCATTCCACCTTGACCTGATTGATGCCTCAGTTCCAAAGCAATGTCTATTTCCCATATACGATGCATTGAGGCTCGAGATAGAACTCTCCCTCTAGTTCCACTTGTATTATAGTCCAATCAATAATGTGATTATAATCATTAATATGCTTCTTAATTGAATATACATGGAACACAATGTGAGATTTAATAGTAGGTGGTAGAGAAAGTATGTATGCCACTGTTCCCAATATTTCTAGGACTTAAAATGGTCTACAATACCAGGGTGCTAGATTCACACAAGTTCCCATTATTAGGGATATCCTTTTGGGTTTCACCCTAATATACACATGATCTCCAACCTTGAAATCCTTGTGATTTATTTTTCTATCTACATAGATCTTCTATCTATCCTGGGCTACTTTTAGGTTTCACTTTATTCTAATCACTTCTTGTTCCATGTCTTTCAATAGGTCTGGACCAAGTGTGATATTTTTTACTATATTGTCCCAAGTAATTGAAACTATGCACTTCCTTCCATATAGAGCCTCAAATGGGCTCATCTTTAATGAATCTTGATTGCCATTATTGTAGGAAAACTATAACAAGGGTAGATATTCTTCCCAATTCTTGGGTTTATGCATGAAATGTATCCTTATCATATCTTCTAGCGCTCTATTACCCTCTCAATATGCCTATGTATTTGAGGATGGTAGGAATTGATAAATGTTAATTATGTTCCAAATCTCGCAAATAATATTTTACAAAAATTCTAGGTGAATTTTGCATCTCAATATAAAATATTAGTCTTGGGCGTACCATGCAATCTAAAAGTTTAATTTATAAAAACATCAAAAAAATTAATAGCTTTAAAAGTGGACTTAATTGGAACAAAATGAGTTGCCTTTATCATCTTATCCACCACTACCATGATTGCATCATGCTTCCTAGTTTTTCTTGGAAACCCTGTGATAAAATCCATGGAGATAATCTCCCAGTTCCATTCTAGAATTTGTAATGGTTGTAACAATCATGTCAAGTGCTTATGGTCAAGTTTGACCTATTGACACTCCAACCACTTGGAAATGTATTATGCAACATCCTTTTTCATTTTTTTCCAATAATGCAGTTGTCTTACTATTGTTATAATATTTTGATAACCGGGACGACCCACATAAGGTATCCAATGAAACTCATCCATTACGAGGTTTTTCATTTCTGTCGAATCAAGTATATCCATCATGTTTTTATATAATAACAACCCATCTTCTATGAGTTGGTATTCCTCATACTTTTTCCTTTCTGGTTCTTGCTACAAGATTTCTTTTACTAGATTAAAATGCCGATCACTTTGCAAGAGAATTATTATTCTCTATTTGGTGTCATATTCACACATGCTTATTGCTACTAGATGTATCATCTACACACTTTGGCTGAGTTCATATGCCACTCGATTTTCCTTTCGTTTTATATGTTTGATCTCAAAATTGAATTCATTGATTATTTCCATCCACCTATCCTATATTACATTCAGTTGTGGATGGTCAAACATGTATTTCAGTCCACAACGATTTATCATTAGGAAAAATCTTCATCTAAGCATGTAATGACTCCACGTATTCAAAGTGTTCACAATGGATGCAAGATCTAAGTCACGCGTGACATAACATTAATGCTACTTATTTAGTTTCCTTGATTTATACAAAATTAGATGTCCCTCTTGCATAAATAATCCACCAAGCCCTTCCTTGCAAGCATCAATTTATACTAATAAATAATTTTTAGGGTTTGCAATTTTTAAGACAGGGGCATTGACCATACAAAATTCACACCCTTTATATGAAATGAGATAATGGGATCATAGATATTCTAAAATCCCTTAATAAACCTCCTCTCATATCCAACTAATCCCATGAATGACCTTACCCCATATGCATTCCAAGGGATTGGCCAATCCATGATTACATTAACCTTTTTGGATCTACAACCACTCCTTATTCCTAAATTGTGTGACCCAAATATTGGATCTCCCCCTGGAATAAGTCACATTTTCTATACTTGGAATATATCTAGTGATATATTAGCACCTATAGAACCAACCTAAGATGATCCTCATGCTCTTCCTTAGTCTTGGAATATACCAGAATATCATCAATGAAGACAAGGACGAGCTTGTCCAAATACTTGCTAATAATTATTTACATCAAACAAATAAAGGTGGTTGGTGCGTTGGTAAGCCCAAAAGGCACCACCACAAATTCATAGTGTCCATACCTTGTCTTAAAAGTCATCGTGTGGATTTATTCATCCTTAATTATGACTTGGTGATATATAGACCTCAAGTCTATTTTAGAAAAGATTTTAGCTCCTTTGAGCTAATAAAAAAGATCATCAATCTTGGGTAATGGGTACTTCTTATTCATGGTCATCTTGTTGAATTATTCACAATCGATACACAACTACAAGGTACCATCCTTTTTATTTTAAAAAAATGATGGTGCTCCCCACAGGAACACACTCGTCCTGATATACCTTTTATCCATCATTTCTTTTAATTGCATCTTTATCTCTACCATCTCTAACATACTCATTATGTAAGGTACTTTATATGTCGATATTGATCATGTTACAAGGTAAATGGAAATATTGAGATCTCTCTTAGGAGGAAGTCTAGGTGACTCCTCTAGAAACACATCTTTGAATTCCCACATCATTGGGTGATCCTCAATATTCATCTCAATATTCTCTATTGGATTGAGTACTTTTATTGCATATAAGGGAAATTCCCTTCAGATAAACTTCTTGAGTTGCAACGCTGATATTTTCCTCACAAATATGGGATTTTTAATTCACTACAACACCTTCATGTTTCCTTCACTATCTTCAAATTCTAAGGTCTTGTCATGGAAGTATAATTTTTCTGTGGAAATCCAACTAGTCCATTCCTATCAATACATCATATGACCCCAAAGGTAGGATATTTCAGGATTCTTGATCCGAAAAGATCTTTTAACGACTATGGTTGAGTTATTAATTGCATGTGTTCATGAACCATTTAAGAAGCTGAATGAAAGAGGATGAATTTAATGAGGAAACATAGCATGTAAAATACAATATGAATATATGAACTGAAGCAATAAGAAAAAAAAACCATGACAAGAGAAGTGATAATGGAGTTCGGCACAAAATTGCTTACGTCTCTAGGCCTTTGTCTCAGTGGGGGAGGCTTCTTTATTTATTCTTCAATGCTTCCAAAGTATAGAAAAATTATAGCAAATGGATCTCATACTGGTCTCACTGTGTTCTTCTTGACCTCATAAATCCAACACAACTGATGGCACTGAGAAAGACTGATTGTAGCTCCCAAAAATGGCCCGCAAGTGTCTGCTCCTCAACAACTTCCCTGTATAAAAATGGCTTTGGCTTGGCTTTGCTTCGGAATAAATATTATCTCACTATCCTCCATGGCCTCAAACAGGCCTGGTTTTTATAGATATAAAGTTGGTTATCCTTCCCCAACTTCCTCCCAAAATCTGGGCTCAAAAAGAGCCCAATATCTCCCAAAAATGGCCAAAATCCACTATTACAGGCTTAAAAAATCATACAAAAATCCCAAAACCATATAAAAAACCCATTTCTGTTAAAAAAATCACAGAGTAGCCCAAAGGGGCTGGGCACACGTCTTGGCTCCCGGTATTTATGTGCATGCATAGGATCAAAGGCTAAAAGAAGGGTGCCTTAGCTGGGCTAAGCCCCTTTTGAGCATGCCCCCCCTGGTCTTATGGGATATCCCCTAATCCTTGGGTTGGTTCTTATCCATTTGAGTGCGCACATGAGAAGGAGCCTCCCCTTTGTTGGGTTGAGGTCGTATGCAATGTTTTAGACCATGGGTTGGGCCTTATCCCCATCCCCCTTTTGCCTCATTGTAACTTTATTTTACTTTATTTACAATAAAGTGAGTTGGGTATTACAAGAATCACAAGGGCGCATTGGTAATAGAGACTTTGCCAATATTTGGGCTGGTCCAAGAGGTCATGGGATTGACCCCCATGGACTCCAAATAAACTTTTTCCACCAACCATTAACCAATATAATGGTGCCACGTGGCACCCAACAATTTTCCAAACAAATACCACTTGTCAACTGTTGGGTGGATTCCTGTCACTGACCAGTCACCTTCTGTCAGGCTGCCACTTGTTGCCAACTACCTCTTCCATGTCAACACTACTGATGTCATCATTTGACTGGACCTATTGACTTTTTACCTGTTTGGGAAAACGGCCAGAGTGCGATAACTCTCGCATACGATGTTCATTTGAGAAAGTGAATATATGGCCAGAATCAACACGACGAGACAGTCGTAATGGAATTGGTTTCATCCAATTATGATAACTTTCATTTTTGAGCCTTTTTTACCCTTGTCAAGCTCCTGGATCCGATTCAGGATCACACCTCCCCACTAAAGGACCTTTTGGTCCCCAAAAGGTTACTGACCAGTGAACAAGCTCGGGATAGGCCACCTGGCTTGTCCTCTATCTCTGAACTTTGTCCTGTGCACATGTCTCATCAAGATCATCTATAACACAATCAAGAAAACTGACATCATATTGTTAGTCATTTGAACCCTGTCACATTTTACTAAAGCTACTATCATCCATGTAGACAACATTACTAATGAAAGCATAAAAAAGATGACTGCAAATGAGATGATATACTTGTAATATTTTCACGACATGAGCTTATCTTGAAGCATCCTATGATTGATTTTCCATTCAACAATCATTTCCTATTCTTGCTTAAGATCGATTACTTCATTTGAAAAAATTATTGGTTTGTTTCTTTCTTGCACTGCCTTCTTTAACTGTTCCATTGTTTGAAGTGTTTTATTTGCCTTAACATGATGAGCATGAACCACATAATCTTGACCTACTTTTGTTAATTGATACTGATTCTTTGTCCTGTAGAAGATTGCCTTACGATCATATAAGTATGGACTACCTAAGACCATTCCACATTCACTTAATGACACTACATCACATGTTACTTCGTCCACATACTTAGATGAAATTGCAAATTTGATTGTGCACTGCTTTGTTATGTGCATTTGATGATGATTGTTTATCCATTTAAGTGTGTAAGGATTATGATGAGTTTTTGTTTTTAACCCCAATTGCTTAGCCAATTCTTCAGAGATTAGATTAGCTTGATATCCACTGTCTATTAATGTGTCTATCTTAATGTGTCGCATGATGGTCCTTATATGAAACAAGTTACTTCTACAATCAATGCCTTCACCAATTTTACCTGTCATACCAACCAATGAGAGCTTTGATTCATCACCCGCATCCGATCCCAAGTCTATGGGTCTTGTTGTCGCTGCCACTGTTTTCATTCCCTTCTTTTCCTTGAACCATTTTGGCCTCTTCTTGGGAAGCAACTGCCAACATCTATCCTCATCATGTCCCTCTTTCTTACAATGCTTGCAAGAGGGATTCCCTTCCTTCCTCGCCACTGCATTTGAATTCATGCCATGCCATTTCCTCTTGTCCTCTTTCCTTGAAGACGATGATTCCCCTGACACACCTGCTTTCCCTGCTTCAATATGTGTTGCTTGAACAGAAACATCATCAAGGTTAGTGGGTCCAAACATGAATATAGTGTTTCTAATATGTGCAGGTAAACCTCCTATATACTTCATAAGAGTTTCTTGTGTATGTAAGGGGATATCTAACATCAATGCCATTTTTCGAAAGTCATCAGTATACTCTTGCATTGTTTGTCCTTTTCTTAGTTTTAAAGATTTCCATTCCATTAATGATTTTTCTTTATAACCCAAAGGATAGAATTGTTTCCTAAGGGCAGAAATGAAGCTTTTCCATGATGGAAATACATTACCCACTTGTTGTGTTCCGTTTTGCAACTTTCTTTGCCACCAGATGAGAGTTGTGCCTACAAGTCTCAAAGATGCCAACTTGATTTGTGTGGCCTCATCCTTGATCTATTGCACACTGCAGTAAACCTCCATCTGCCTGATCCAATTGTCAAGTTTCTCTGCATTTACTTCACCATCATATATGGGTAACTCAAATTTAACATCAAGTTTTAACAATGGAATTTCATTCTTATGTTTATGAACATGTTTCTTTGCGTTATATTTAGAACTTGAACTTGAAGAAGAAGGAGGTGATGATGGAGGTGAAGGAGGAATCTGAGGAGGATCCTCTTCCTCATAACTTTTTCCCTTTGAATATTCACCCAGATTTGGTCGTTTCCGTTCCAAGTAATCCTCGTACAATACTTTCACCATCTCCAACATAGCAAGGAAAGTTTTTTGAAACTCTTTCTCATTAAGAGAAAGTCCCTCTTCTGATGTCATCTTCTCGCTGTGAGAAGCTCTCTTTCTGAATCCAATTAATGGATTCTCTGCAACAAGCTCACCTTCACCATGTTGTAGTGTTTCCCTGGTTAACATGCAAAACTCAAATCCAAATGTCAACTAGCTCTGATACCACTTGATCCGAAAAGATCTTTTAACAACTGTGGTTGAGTTATTAATTGCATGTGTTCATTAACCATTTAAGAATATGAATGAAAGATGATGAATTTAATGAGGAAACATAGCATCCAAAAGACAATATATAGATTTGAACTGAAGCAATAATAACAACAAACCATAACAAGAGAAGTGATAACGGAGTTCGACACAAAATTGCCTATGTCTCTGGGCCTTTGTCTCAATGGGGGAGGCTTCTTTATTTACTCTTGAATGCTTTCAAAGTATAGAAAAAGTACAAAAAATGGATCTCATACTAGTCTCACTGTTCTCTACTCAGCCTCATAAATCCAACACAATTGATGGCACTGAAAAAGACTGAGTGTAGCTCCCATAAATGGCCCGCAAGCATCTTCTCCTCAATAGCTTCCCTGTCTAAAAGTGGCTTTGGCTTGGATTTGCTTCAACATAACTCTGATATCACTTTCCTCCATGTCCTCAAATAGGCCTAGGTTTTATAGATCTAAATTTGGTTATCCTTCCCCAACTTCCTCCCAAAATTTGGGCTCAAAAAGAGCCCAATATCTCCCAAAAATGGCCAAAATCCACTATTACAGGCTTAAAAAATCATAAGAAAATCCCAAAACCATATAAAAAACCCACTTCTGTTAAAAAAATCATAGAGTAGCCCAAAGGGGTTGGGCACGCGCCTTGGCTCCTGGTCTTTATGTGCATGCATAGGATCAAAGGCTAAAACAAGGGTGCCTTAGCTGGGCTAAGCCCCTTTTGGAGCATGCCCTCTTGGTCTTATGGGATATCCTCTGATCTTTGGGATGGTTCTTATCCATTTGAGTGCATGCATGAGGAGGAGCCTCCACTTTGTTGGGTTGAGGTCATATGCAATGTTTTAGACCATGGGTTGGGGCTTAGCCCCAAGCCCCTTTTGCCTCATTGTAACTTTATTTTACTTTATTTACAATAAAGTGAGCTGGGTATTACAAGAATCACAAGGGCGCATTGGTAATAGGGACTTTGCCAAGATTTGGGATGGTCCAAGAGGTCATGGGATCGACCCCCATGGAATCCAAATAAACTTTTTCCACCATTCATTAACCAATATCATGGTGCCATGTGGCAGCCCATGACTGGGCCATGTGGCACCCAACAATTTGCCAAACAAATACCACTTGTCAACTGCTGGGTGGATTCCTGTCACTGACCAACCACCTTCTGTCAGGCTTCCACTTGTTGCCAACTGCCTCTGCCATGTCAACACTGCTGATGTCATGCTGATGTCATCATTTGACTGGACTTGTTGACTTTTTGCATGCTTGGGAAAACGGTCAGAGTGCAATAACTCTCGCATACGACACCCATTTGAGAAAGTGAATATATGGTCGGAATCAATGTGACGAGACAGTCACAATGGAATTGGTTTCATCTGATTTTGAGAACTTTGATTTTTGAACCTTTTTTACCCCTGTCAGGCTCCTGGATCCGATTTTGGATTAATGCTTGTTTAATAAATCCACTCATTTCAAACATGCATGCTTCAACCATTTCTATCACCTTTTTCTTAGTTCTCGTGGCTAACTTAGCTAACCAATATTTTTCATACTTTTTCCTCTGTAAAGAACATGCCTCAATAAATTGGGAAGAAACATAGATAAGGTTAGAAACAGGGTCAATAGAAATATAAATGGGTTTTCTGTGAATTATTCCTTCTATCTCCACCACATAATCTTGGTGGTATGTTGTCTTATTCTTGACAACTACATAGATTTGTAGCACATTCCTTGACAATCAATTAATGGTAGTAGCTTCTTGAACATTGTGAATTATTTTACTGTCATGTTGTCTATGAGGGAAGTCCCTCAAAAAATTTCTTATCCACAACCCTAACATTGTATAGGCCCGTTCTTCTGATGCTCTACTTTCTCCCTTGTTTTGTTGGCCTATTCCCACTTTGATATGGAAAATTATGTTGATCCATAATTCTAGTCAATTGATTGAGCTAAGCACTTATTTTTTTAAATTCCTTCATCTGAAATATGGACTTATATTCCCTTTTCCATTCCTTAAAGGGATCTTACCTATTCTTAGAATTTTCATAACAATACTTAGAATTTTCCTCTAGTGTCTTAGGCTTGTTGAATTCAATCTTATCCTAATAGGATTGTGATAATTCATTTAGGAAGAATTGTATCCTTACTTCCTCATACTTGAGGTAGGAAACATACCTCAACAACCCTAAGAACCTATTGGCATAAGAACCCATGTTAATTTGTCATAACTTATGTTCGTGAAAATCTTTAATCTTACGATGATATCACTTTTCTAGTAAATATGCTTTATTGAAATATTTATCAAACTACTTCTAGGTCATCTTACTTTCCTTTAGTCCCTTAACATCCTTGAGGTATTCCCACCATATGGAAGCTCCTCCATTCAAATTGAAAATGGCTATATTTTCCTTTGTATTACATGAGTAATTATCCACTTAAAAATATTTCCTTAATCATAACAACCAAGCCTCAACCTTTTCTCCTTTATTTATTTGTCCATCAAATTCAAGTGGTTTTAAATTAATGAAATCCTCTATTAGAAAACTCTAAGAGTATTTCTTCTTCTTCTTCTTGGGAACATATGACCCAGTGTCACTCCTAGACAAATCCTCTATAGTGGTATTTCTATTGGATAACTTTTTGGAAGAGTCTCCACTAACCCTAATTCTCCTAGCATCTATGTGCTTTTTCCTAGTAAAAAACCTCCCAACATTACTATGAGCTATCTCATGCTTCTAAATATATGATGGGCTCTGTAGCTTCTAATATTGTTGTCGTTCTGCAGTGTTGGTAGCTAGGCCTTGTTGAAAATTCTTTTTAATCGAAGATAGACTCTATAATAGTAGTAAATTTAATTCCTCCCACTCACCTAAGTCTCTCATAAGCCTCTCATTGTGTGCTTTCATACTTCTTACCATGGATAGAAAATCTAGAGGGGTTTCTCTATCCTTACTGCCATCAGATTCTTCATCTCATAAATGCGAGGTTTCATCCATACTTTGCTGCACCATTCACTTATGTTTTCCTTATCAAAATATGATACATGTTGAAACAACAAGCCACTATTATCAAATCACATTTCAAATCATATGAAAAAATACTCTTGGATTTATCAAAGCTTCATTTTTCCTTAATAGTTTCGAACTAGGACTCTATTATTGCTATCAATCCTATTCATAAAATCTTGTTAGCACTAATTAGCACAATGTAATCATTTAATAGTAACAACCTAATATTTAATCATGCAATAGACTACAAAATTCATCCATCCTTAGTGGCCCATTCAAGCCAAGAGTTTGATCTTTTCTCTGATATCACTATGTAACACACCTGACCCCCTAAACCCTACTTAGTCTTGTGGGATGTTAAAATTCCTCTTCTCACTACAGATCCAATCTTATGTTTAGCCTCACTAGAATAAATATTCTTTCATGGAGTGCTACTCCAGTCTTTTGCATATTCATAAACAGATTCCATACCAATCAGAATGGCCTTCCAAAATCCTTTAGGATTTACCCTTCTGAGGTCCTCTGTTATACATGGCTTCGAAGTGGAATCTTCCATGTCCTATACACCAGCGAATCAATTATCATGTGTGATAGTGTGCCATTGAGATGAATTCAAACATGTTACACTCCCATAAAAATACTTTGGAAAAAAACATCTAGGCAATAAGGAAGATGACCTCACCCAAATAGACAACTCAGACTCACTCGGCTTAGGTTAAATCAACGACTAGAGGTGAACCATACTCTCCCTCATTGAATATATAGGTTGCAAAACTCCAACCATTTATCCCAAAAGGTTTCTTCTGACATCCTTACTCCTGACAGATACAACGGTCGGGGATCAAGGGAATACAATGGTCCTAATTTACTTAGAACCTATGAACCACATGAAAACTAGTGGTCTTAATCATCTCTTCCAATCTCTCAATAGGTGAGGTCCATGGCTACATCTATAGTTGATATCTCATCGAGTGGAATTCTCGATATATCAACGACCCTCACTCACTCAATCTCTCACCATTGGAAAGTACCTCCTTCCACAACCTCATGGTTATTTCTAACAGTTCTTTCTGAACTAGAATTTTTCGACAGATCCAATGGTCTTCGAATTTCAACATCTAACATTCGGGGATATCTTATATATCAAATCCACTCAATGGTTAAATGGACCTACCACTCCAACAATTTTCTCCTATCATGTTAGACCCATGATGAGTCAACAACTCTAATCTGATCTAGTGAACCTCCAATAGATATATGGATCCATTCCAATCAAGAATTCATTGTTGAGATTTCTTCATCGAAAGATCCTTCCACACATGATTTGTGTATATTTATGAACATCACATTTTGAAAACCTTATCAAGATGGCTCATGATGGGATCTAAGCTCTAGATCTCATTGATCTAACTCCTAGTGAATCAATGACTCTTGTTAACTTAGAGTATTCATAGCGATAAGTTCACCTTGGCATTGACGACGAGTTATTTTGAAAGGAACTCCTTCTGAAAGGCCTTCTCCAATGCTCAAATCTTCTAAAAATGGTTAATATCGACTCTCCACATCAGATCTATGGTTGGTCTCTTTGGGATTTAGGAGGGGATTTCACTAGGGTTATGGGGTGTTTCAAGGAAAAAAGACTATTTTCCTTCTTGGAATTATAGGGAAGGTTTTAATCCC
The DNA here is from genome assembly GCA_010110895.2 of Picea sitchensis. Lineage (NCBI taxonomy): Eukaryota > Viridiplantae > Streptophyta > Pinopsida > Pinales > Pinaceae > Picea > Picea sitchensis. Next base: position 138,267 of record SNQJ01S0013948.1, read on the forward strand.
AACTCACAGACCTTTGTCATTCATCATCCTTACATAGGTGGAGCCTCTCAGTGGTCCTATAAATGGTGATTTTATCACCTTATAAACTTTGAATTCAATGACTCAGAAAAAATACAGGGTTACATGCCTCCCTTAGATCTCTCGTATGCATCCACCATAGATAATCAAACAATCTTAGGAAGAGACTCATGTTACAAACATTACTGATATTATAACATTGAAATCAACATGCTAAAACTTCTTTTAAAAATAAAATCCAATTCATATTCATTAGCAATTATTTTCCAGATACAATAAGAAATGATTTTCTATTTTAGGTCAAACTTCAATATGCCAACTAACTAAGGGTGAATGCCTTTCCACCAAGCCATAGGATTTGTTTCACCTTTTGTTTCTACAACAATCCACCCCCATGCTATGCCGTGATACCACCATGGGAATCTCACCAGTTGAATTTCAGGTTAAGGTTTTGGTCAGGAAGGTTACTCTCCTTCACTACATTGTCAACAATCGAAATCCCCTCTTCTCACTAAGGCCAAGGCCTCCACAATCTTACTAGGTTCATTCCCATCTATATTTACTTTACACAATGGATTCCCTTCACTTATAGATGTCCCCTTAGGACCCTACCCTTACCGGTTCTAGATTATTTTTAGCAAGCACCAACATGCAACCCTCTCTAGTCCTATTTGGATCTAGGTATTCTTTATTCCAGTGGTGACCATAAGTTCCTGGGTAAGTTTCCTATTTTTCTCATAGGAACCTCCCATTCTGCTCTAATCTAGTCAAGCTTATGTGTTTCCTCTCAACCCCTTCTTACACATTCATGACACCACTCTTCTTCTACATTCATGTTTTCTTTCATTCCTCCCCCTTTCACAATCTGGAACATTCATTCCCTCCTCGGGTTCCTCAACTATATTTTGTTAGAAGCGACCCCTAGGAGTAAAGATCCCAAATTGAAGGGGCACCTCCAGGGAACTCTTGGATGAAAAATTTATCTGACCCAAATCACTCCTCCCGGTACATTTCTAAATGCATTCATAACTGCCCCAACCACCGAATTTGGTTCCATTAATTTTTTTTTTTCTGAACAAGGTACTCCAAGAAGGTTAGTCATTCAAGGTTATTAGGTGTAGGGTGGGATTCTCTGCAGTATTCATATTTTGTTCATAAAAAATTTCCAAATCCTCCTCACCAATTCTCACCCTTGGTATCATGGCCATTACTACAAGGCATCACCTCAATTAGTTGGTAGGTGTTCTTATTGAATATAAAACATAGTTACAATGTTCATCAATTATAGTTCATGAAGTATTAATAATTAAAGACTTGGGGGAAAATAGGGTGTTACAATTAGAAGTGATTCAAGAAGACCCCCAATTAAGGGAATCACATAGAAACTCCTTAGACCAAATCCTCCAACATCATTGTTTTCACTATGTAGATAGATCCAACATCTAATCTCAATGACATGGAGGGTGAAAAATAATTTATGTTACACTCATAGGTTTATGTACATGGGAAGCCTCGTCACTTCATTCTTTACAACACAATATCAAATAATATGATTTTTGAAAAAAATGTTTAATTACTAAAATGAACAAACTATAACACACATTAGCCATAAATCATTGGTTAGCTCAACTTTGCTAGGTAATTGTGCATGACATTATAGTGAAAAATACAATATACTATCTACCAATTCAAGGATGAATTCACCTACGGCATTGCACCTCTAAATATAAATTATATACTTCCTATATAATATTTTATATCAGAGAAATATGGCATGCATAAGTCAAGAATTCATAGCATTTTCATCAACATCAAAGATTACTTATCCTACAATATAGTTACCAACTTGATGAGAATCCTCTAAAGTTCTTGTTTTCTTAGAGGTTGCATTTAGTGATTGTTTTTACCCCCTTTTACAAAAGTGGTGCTCCCAATTGCCCTTTTTTTCAAGGTATTTTTCGACATTTTGAATCTTCTTAGTTATAAAGTATCAACATTTTTTTCAAATGTATATTTTTCCAAAAAAAATCATTTTTATTTAAAATGTGTTTTTTTATGTTTGTTCTTATTTTTCAATTGTTTTAAATGTTTAAAAAGAAAAGAAAAAAATGTTGATTTTAACATTATTAAAAATGTTCAAATATGTTAATTTAGAAAAATAAAATAAAAAATACAATAGAAACCTCAAATCCACACCATATCTTATCCCCCTAGCTAGAGGGAAAAAGGGGGAAAATACATAAAAAAAAGAAATTTTAAAATAAATGTTAATAATTTTTTTTAAAAAATCATTTAAAAATTGAAAATAAAAATGACGCAATATTTTTAAAATTATGGTTGGATTCTGGTTGGAATCAATAATTAAAAGATTAGCTTGTTTTGTTGCAGTCCTAACATTAAAGTCTCCTAGCAGGAGGATATTACCTTCATTTTTCAAACTATAAATATCTTGTTCTAAATTGTTATAGGGAGAATTGTTATTTAGATTATTTTTCTTATAAAAAGTAGATATAATAGGTGCAAAATAGCAAATTTCTATATACATATTCTTAGCATTGGTGTCTGAAATTTCTATCCAAATCTACTGATCGAGAGGGTCAATCTTATGAAGTTGAATGTTAGGAGAAATTCTCTTTCTAATATAACAAGCTATGTCTCCCATCCCTCTACGATGGGATTTTGTGTTCCATGTCGACCACAAGAAAAATACTTCTATGTTAAGGACCTTGGACTCCTCATGCTCCCAAGTTTCAACTAGACAAATAATATCAATATCACTTGAGATCCAACTTATCATTGGATCTTTGTGCCATGGAAAGCAATGACAGTTCCAAAAAAGGATATCGAGTGTCCCAAATTCCTATTTATTATTATCCTTTTGGTCTCTATCCATAACAATAGCTTTTTGATTTCTAATTATTATCGATTTTCCTTATTTCCTGGCTTATTTTACCTGTTGAACTTCCCTCCTAAATTCATCTTGGTCTTCAAGAATGAGGTCTTCATTTATAAATATTCTTGGCCCATTTAAGCTTGGAGATTTACTAAGTATTCTATATTTATGGTCATTACAACTTACTTTGATATGGATCAACCTATATTTGTGATAAATTATTTTTCCTAGCCTCTTTGCTTCTATGAGGTAAGTTGTATCAATTTTTGATTTATTATTTAATTCTTCTTTTACTATTGCTAGTGTATCCTCCTCTTGTTGTTCTTTAATACAAAAAATTATGAGGTTCAAGGCTCTTTTGTTACGCTCATGGTCTAGTTCAATTAGATTATTCATTTCCTTTTTGATGGGTTTGATATCCAATTGTTTTTCCATATTACCGAGGGTCAAATTGTTGGTTAGTTTTTCTTCTAGCTCTTTAATCCTATATCTAAAGTTGTGATTTTCTTCAACCCCTCCTTCTTGGGTTGATTTTTTATATTTTTCCATTTCTTGAATCCTATCCTTCATTGTTTGCAATTCACTCTTGAACCCTAATAATCTATCCTCTATTTGATTTTTAATGGTATCTTTAATTTTTTTATCAATCTAAATAGGAGCAGGGGGGCATTATGAGAATTGAACTCGGGACCTCTCGCCCCCAAAGCGAGGAGATAAAAAAAAATGATATTTAGGTGGGGGATAATAATTATCATAATATCTGTCCCTCCTTCCAACCCCCTATATCCACACTTTATCCCCTTTTTTTTTCCCTCCGCCCTTCCACGTCCCACCCCTTCCCTCCCTTTGCATCACTAGATAGGAGAAACACCCTCCCCATTACTTCACTACACTACTCCTATGGAGGATAATGGGGGGATGATAATGGTGGGAGGGGAAAAAACATGGGAGGTGGGAGAGTGGTATGTTAATAGGGGGATATAATTTGGGGTTGAGGTATTGGTATGGGGGCGAGATGATTTTGAGAATCCCACCCCCATCCTAAAAGAAGAAAAAAAATTTGCGTTTTTTGTAAAAACAAATCCTTTTTTTTTCATATTTCTAAGTTCTTTTTCATTATTTGTAAAAAAAAAAAGAATAGATTTTTTTTACTTTGTATGCATTTCTTCTTCTTCTTT
>SNQJ01S0013948.1:142504-155089 GCA_010110895.2 Picea sitchensis
GGGGGGGGAGACATCATCATGAGTTATTTTGAGGTTTAAGCCAAGAAAAGAGGGTGTTTTTTTTTAAACCATGTGTATCGGTAACTGGTAGGTTTGATCTGGGATAGGCTAGAGATCAAGCCTACTGGCTATCGATATAACCCAAGAGTATATGCAACAACTTAAAATCCCTATATACCAATAACGTGTGACTTTATAAGGGCCAAGGTATTTTAAATCCCACCGGAGTGAACTTGTATCCCAAGGTTCATCTACCCTTCTATCCTTATCACAACATGCCAACATGTCCACTTTGAGGGAATTGAACTCAGGTGTGGAGGATAACAAACATGATATCCAACCACCCAATCTATGAACTTAGGACACAAAGGGTGTTACTAATAATTCGTGGGTTGATTTTAATTTTTTTATTGAAATGGTACCAATTGTTAAGGCCACGGTTCCATAAATGTGTAAATTTTAAGATAAAATAATTGAGGTGCTACTAACCTAGCACTACTTATCGATTTGGGGGTTAATATTATGGTCTTTCTTGCAATGGTATTGGTGGGTAAGCCCATTGTTTCAAAAAAATTGTAATTTGAATCCTAGAAAAAGAAGTGTGGCACTATCGGCACCAATTTTTGATTTGAGAGTTGACTGTAACATTGGTTTTAGAAACAATATGGGTTTTTAAGTCCATTATTACAAAATATTATAATGGTAACCCAAAAACATGGATGCTACTAGTCACACCATTTTTTAATATAGGGTTGATTTTGATGTTTTTGATGCCAATTATGGGTTTTAGGGATATATTTCTTGTTTTGAGGTCATAGTTATCAACGATTAAATAATTGTGATCTTCGTTCCTGAGGTAGAATATAAGTATAATTTTTCTATTATTTCAACAAAACAATACTACAACTTTATTGGTCATATAAAAAAAATTATTTTATTTATCATTTATGTGCAAGTCATACAAAACATTATGGTGCCGACACAATTATCCTTTGCCATGCAACTTGTGCAACTAAACATTCCTATGGACGAATACACTACTATTTGTAAGGACTCAATAGGTGTATGTCTACATTGATAAATCCAACATAGCATTTCCTAAGAAAGATTCTCAAAGTGAATGACCTATTTTACTCTATCTATCAAGAAATTTCTAGGGATAACCATTAGTGGAGCATCAACTATAGTATAATCCAACTATTTATTCTCCTTGTATTTCTTCTGCTTGATCACCTACATAACCATAACAATTATAACTAAAAAAAATAGAAGACATGATCCCATAACTATTGATAAAATCTTTCCAAATGAAGATAAAATGGAGATAAAATATGCAATTGTCGAAGAAGAATGGTTGTGGGTAATCTATTAGATTAGTATGGAAAAAACCCTAAACTAGATATTTGTTCAAATCAAGTATAGATTTCTTTTTTGTGTTTAAATTAGGTATAGATTTTTTTTAAATGGACAAAAGGATCACATAATCATTACACTTAACCCTTAATCATGCATTAAATAAAGAAATAATTAGAAGTATGGATCACTTCTTTAAATAAAATTCAAAAAACAATATTTGGGGGAAAATAAAAGTACTTTGTTTTATATGAATAGCCAAAACAATAATAATAACACATCACCTCAGAAGAGATTTTTGTGAGTGGACTTTGAGTTGTCCTTGTGGGGGTATATTTTCCTCCTTGTATTCTCAACCTAGAAATCTTGTTGGTAGTGGTAGCGACGTCCTTTTATAAATGAACAATTGTAGAAGTAATCAAGAGGGAAATAAACTCAAAATAGTGAAGGAATATGGTAGCATGACCTTGATAATTATTTCTCTTTTTATGAAAAGTAATATAACCACATGGATTCTTAATATAGATGAACAATGGAACCCCAATCTAGAACTAATCTTCCATATGAACTGTTCTCATTGATTAATGAGATTCCATAAGCTTAATGGGCATCCTGGAAAGATAAGTGATTGGAATTATTGGAGTTTGGGTTCAAAATAGATCCCCAAGTACTCACTATGATTTCTAAACAAGTACACATGTTTTTATGAGCCTCAGAATAGCCATTATTTTCATTTACAAGGGTCACATGAATTTTGAAGGATATATTTCATGAGTCATGAAATAAGTAAATGATACATTACATCACCCTATAAAAAATAAACAAAGGGTTTGAAAAGGATAAGTGATGCATATAAGGCTATATGATGATATGGTGGGGTGCATTATGTGGGTTACACATGAAATGGTGATGTCTCTAGGTATGACTACTCAAATATCATAACTAAGAAAAAACAGGCTAACAAGAGTTTCCCTCTAATATATGAGTTTAGGAGTAGTGTGTATAGCCAAAATACATAATGTGTTTCTTTCCCTAATAATGGAATATGGAAAGAACTATATAAGGAAAGGAGTAACCAAATAGGGATGATTACAAAAGATAAGAAATGGATACCACCTGCATAACTAGCAAGAGTGAGGCGAGGTATTCATTTAATATATGTGTCAATGAAGTGGGTATATCCATGATTATGAAAATGTAAAATAAAGTACAATATGGGATCATGAAAATAAGAAAATAAGAGTTATATAAAGATACATTTGAAACATGAGAACAACATCATGTCTTAAAATATGTGAAGGAACAACAATTCTTAAGGGGGAAAACATTTGTAGTAAAATAAGCCATATTTACAAGAGGGGGACTAATACATGAAAGGAATTAACTTGAGGGGAGTTCAAAATGGAGGCTCAATGTACATGTTGGATAGAACATTCCAACAAACATTGGTCGTACCATGTAGGAAGTGGCTCGAACCTAAGGGATCAAACACAAGGGATTCACCTTGTTGACCGATATCTTATCATGTTCATTCATAAATGGGTTTTTTTAATTATGAAAAATAAAGTCAATATATTGTAGGTATTGGTCGGGGAGGGGTTATGGGGTCTCAAGGGGTTTATAGCTATTGGGGGGTATAAAAAGAGATATATAGTAAAAATAGGGGTTTATTTTATTGGAAAGTTGTATTGGGAGGGGGGTTAAATAAACATATTTTGGGAGGAATTTATCATTATCTAGTGAAAATAGGGGTATTATTTAATATCCCATGAATGTAGGCACTATATCACAGGTTTGATGAGTGAAGGCCCAGTGGGATCAAAATAAATTTTGTAAAGAGCAATACATGTCTAGTGGTATTCGAGAGAAACGATTAATGTGTATGAATTTCATTGATGTAGTAGTGATTTTGCATTAAGAATGTGTGAAATGACCAATTCAAGGAGATAAGTTGACTCTGCTTTCTTCATTCAAGGTTTCCCGTACAAAGCCTCTAAACCAACCACCAGAATGAATGTGTTGATCTTTATTAGAGGAAGGTTCACTAGAAAAATGGAATAATAGAACTCGTAAACCATTAGGAGGTGTATCATATCAAGGAACAAATTATGCAATGGATAACCATTTAATAAAGGGTGACTAGTAGGAAAATCAGTAGGAGACTCAAGACTTCCATTTAATAGAGAATTAGTGATGGTCGACTTGGGCAATGACCATTAACCAAAGTAACATGAATAAACTGATTACACAATGAGTTCTAAGAAGTGAGTAATGATGCAATCATATTAGGAACCATGTATACATAGATAAATTGATGACCCAAAAGAGACTCATGGATCACAATGACAAGTCTAACCAATGGTAGGTGTAAATCCCGATAACAATAGTAATAAAGGATGACTAAGTATAATAGGTCTGAAATAAATCAGCGGAGTATCTAAGAGTAGGCATGGGTGACTCGGTACTAAATCTCCAAACAAGGATTCAAGGTCTAATACTATAATGAGATATAATGATTTGAATATGGAATAACTCAGGTGTTTTTTTATTTCTCATTGTTTTTTTGGGAGGATTTAATAAAGGGTGACTAGTAGGAAAATCAGTAGGAGACTCAAGACTTCCATTTAATAGAGAATTAGTGATGGTCGACTTGGGCAATGACCATTAACCAAAGTAACATGAATAAACTGATTACACAATGAGTTCTAAGAAGTGAGTAATGATGCAATCATATTAGGAACCATGTATACATAGATAAATTGATGACCCAAAAGAGACTCATGGATCACAATGACAAGTCTAACCAATGGTATAGGTAATCCCGACAACAATAGTAATAAAGGATTTAATTTAAGTAAATAGGTCTGAAACAAATCAAATGAGTATCTAAGAGTAGGCATGGGTGACTCGGTACTAAATCTCCAAACAAGGATTCAAGGTCTAATACTATAATGAGATATAATGATTTGAATATGGAATAACTCACAAGCTTTTATTTCTCATTGTTTTTTGGGAGGATTTTTTTGGGGTTATTTTATAAAGAATGAAATAGTCTAGGCATGTTATAATCAAGGAGACAAATATCCTAAAAAATGAAACCAAGTAGTTCTAAATTTCTTGTTTGGAAATAATGATGACAAATGGAAGAAACTAATGGTGGGGCACTGTGGTGAATCTCCTTGAAGAAATAATGAAAGGAGGTAAAAAATTAAAATGGGCTTTGGGAATGGATGAGGTAGAGGTCCAATGGAACATTTTAAATCAGAACATGGTACACCAATTTGATACAAATTACTAGGGATTCGTAAGGAAAAGGGAAACAAAATGATACAAAGGAAGAATGAGGCTATCTATAGGATGTAGGCTATCTCTGGAAGCATCCAAGGGTGGGGCACTGTGGTGAATATCCTTGAGGGAAAAATGAATGGAGGTAAACAATAAAAATTGACATTGGGCCATGGATGAGGTAGAGGGCCAATTGAATGGCATTGAAGCATAACATGGTACACCAATTTGATACAAACTGGTAGGGATTCCCAAGGGAAAGTCGAACAAAATGATGAGAAGGAAGCATGAGGCTATCTCTAGGATATAGAATATATGGAATACCAATAATAATTGGGATATAGTGGCATGGATGTTAAAATCCAATGGCGTACTAATCATAGAAAACCCATAAATCTAAATTAGCACCATCGAGTAATAAGGATGTGCTAGGCCACTTTACCAATTGGAGGGTAGGGTATTGATGGAATGTTCATGGGGTTATAAACAAGGGAAATGCAACATGAACATAGGGATATGACAATGATTTTCTAGTTTAAAGAAGTATACCTAAAGAAGTGGCAATGGGTCGTATGAAAAATGTTAGGAAAACGTGTCTTATACATTAAACATTTTCACACATGAAATAGATACCATGGTGTAAAATAACTCATGAAAATAAAACCAATGGAACAACTAGTACCAAAAACGATCTCATTTTTTTCTCATATATGAAACATGTATAGATTTCAAGATAGAATATATGGAATGAGGCTCCACCTATTGTGAGGTGAAGGTCACACTGGTGAAAGATGGACCACTAATGTCAATTCAAGATGAAAATGAAGGGCCTTCATAAGATTGGAACCTACTTAAGTGGAAATGTAGAAAATTTTGATGGAATCCATGGTATCCATACTATCTTGGGGTAACACTTGTTGACTATGGTTATCATGGGGACTAGTCAACACATGTAGTTTGTTGAATATATATAAGGGTAGCCCAAAACTAAGGGAGTGAGGGATAATAGTGAGAGTAATGTACAAATGTGTTACATAAGGTTCCAAAAATATTTGTCTCCAAGGATGGATTAAAGTTTTGTGTGTAATATCTTTCAAGGGCTCAAGAGCATGGACTTCCATTGATGTTATAGATTTAATTGAAGTTTCTATGGTTGGGTGAAGAAGGTATCACAACTTTTGGAGCATAGGGAACTTATTATTTTCTTATCCATTGATGATAGAAAGAGAATAAGTAGGTAAAACCTAAGTGGGCATGATGGCTTGAGTGGCCATTTCTAACCCAATAGTACCAGTGTTCCCAATTTTCTTGTTTTTTCCCATAGCTACCATCCCTATTCTTAAATTATTCTATGTGATCAATTCTTGATCTTTCTCTAAGGTTGATGATGATTATGGAACACTCAAAGGTTGCAAATGAGTAAATACTAAGTGGGAAAGTGGTGCATAGGACAACGTAGGTGAAGGAGGGTTGAGGTAAAATATAGGTATTCCAATGGTAAACCCAAGAGGAATCAATGTATTCATACTAGGGGTCCCAACCAATCTCACCCTTTTCAACATAAAGAGCCTTCAACTGACCCCTCAAGGAAACTATATCATCAAAGTAAAATGCTCCTTCTATCCCTTTTATTTCTACTCTTTAAATATTTAAGATATATTTCCAAACCATCTCTTGGGAATAAGTTCAAGATGGAATTCCAAGAATTGGTGTTTGTTGTGGTCATCCTTGTTATAATCTTCACAGTGTTATCCCTTTTATTTCTACTCTTTAAATATTTAAGATATATTTCCAAACCATCTCTTGGGAATAAGTTCAAGATGGAATTCCAAGAATTGGTGTTTGTTGTGGTCATCCTTGTTATAATCTTCACAGTGTTAGTTATTCTTCTATGTGGCATCGGAAATTGTATTATTTCCCTTTTGTCTCCCTTTTTCTTCTTGATCCTTTCTCCCTTATAATCTAGAAGAAATCATTCCATAAGTATAATTTTCTATATGTTTACATTCAATGTATATTTCCTTGTTTCATGCCTCATCATGGGTCTTGAACTCAAAGAGAATCACTTCCTTCTTGATGGGACTGTACTTCAACAAAATTTTCCCATAAAGAGATTGGTTCATACAAAAGTGTATACACACCCTCTTAAACATCCTTCTAAACTAAGTTGTATATATTCTCAAACTCTTTTCTCTTTTATTTATATAATATGGTGTCGTTTAAAATCATCTCCAAATTTATGAATCTACACTCACATCATTGATTTCTTAGTGTTTGTCAATTGTAGTTTGACTCAAAGGATGATTATAGGTAATTATAAAAAACAATGAATATTAATATTTTGAATATCCAAATCTATTTTTCACCATATTCTTCTTGAGATAAAAGGAAACTTTCCTTGGTACCAACTTGATTCATTTTCTAGTGAAAAAATTGAAATTTCCAAACATATTTATACCATGAATGTCAGTAAACAAAATAGATTCAACTATGTATAACATATCTTAAACATTTACGTATTTCATTATTTATCCTTTAACATAATAAGAAACAAACAATTAATCTCATAAACATTCACCATATAGTACAGTACTACATAGAATTTTAAGGAGAACCCTCATGGGCAATAAACTCCATTTATTATGAAATCTTAGAAAATTTCAATCAGCGAGTGTTTAAAATTGTAAACTTGCATGAGATCTATGATTTCACTTACATGGGGTTGTTTTTTTAAATTCCTAGTACTCTCATTATTGAAGCTAAGATCTATCCTTTCTACAAGGAACTTCCTTCTGTGATAGAAATACGACAACTCTCTGATTCAATTTTTCTACTTTTCTCAACTTCCACAATGAGATTTTCCAATATCTAATCATCTCATCCAAACCCTATAATCCCATATTTCCCCTCATATGGGCCACCTAAAAGAATCAATTCAATTGATTCAACATCCATTCAATTATTAAAATGGTTCAAATTCCATGTTTGTAATTGACATGACTATCCAATCAAGTTATTATAGCCATTGATTTCCACATAAATATCATTTCCTCATTGACATTTGTATAACTAAATTATTATTTCTAATAAGGCTCCCTCCAATCCTTCAATCCATGTGTTCATCAATTTGAGAAAATCTCCCTACTTATCATCAACATGTGCATACTAGTTAATATGCTAGTTTACTTGTTGTCAATTTCCAGTCAATTAGTTCTTCTTTATTAATCATTCAAATTGGTTCAATTGAATTTCTTAGTTTATTTTACCTCTAATGCTATGAATTTATTCTAGTCAATGCAATTTTCAATTGAAATTTTTTTATTTTTGAAAATCACCTTCAAAAATTAAATCATAATGGCAAGTTGTCTGCGAAGGTCTTGATGCAACAATGATCATTAGGAATGATGACATCGTAGTGATGACCTATTTGATGACATGACACTTATGACTAGGAAGTTTGTGGACTTGTCACTAGTGACATGCAAAATGTAATGACATAGAATTAAGGGTAGTTAACAGATGGAAGATGGGATGATATGGCGTTGTGGCTAGTTCACTATGGATTTCTCTACTAAGGTGGCACTTTCAAGGTTGCTTGTCTTTGATCAAATGAAAGTTGTAGGTGGTGGGTAGTAGGAGGACTATGTTCAAAATAAAGGTGGTAGAGGTTATGTGGGTAATGGTACCCTAGGTAAATAACACCACAAAATAGGGACCACTAAAGGAGGGAGGTGACCATAGGGATCCTCCTCAAGATGCAACCAAGTAAATCAACAAATGTTGGCCCACCAAAGAAGGTCCTCCAAAGATGAAGATACCAATAGTTCTCATCTCAAGCCATGAATTAGGGACAAGGTGTGGTTCCTAGGGAGAGATAAACGATGGTTTAGACACTCTAATGAACCAAAAATTAATGCCCTTCAATTACAAATGGGTCAAGACTATGAACACAAACTTTTAATTTAAAATGGACAACCAAACTACTGTGAAATAATATTCAAACATGAGGCAAATTGAGGTCCTTTTAGATGAAACAAAAGATAAATATGTTTATAACAAACATTTCAGACACAATGGAATGACCATATTTCTCCCAAAGTGCATGTGCATTTAAGAAAATAAATAACAATCTTGGATATTTAACAATCGATAATATGAGATCTATAAGTTTGATTTTGTAATTCAAATAAGGGTTATGAAGTTCTTACAATACTTAGCACAACCACATATATCGATTATGAAAGTAAGGAGAAGAATTTCATAATGGGAATAAGAAAACTGTGTAGTTTTCACAAACTGCCTCTATCTATGAAAACAAATAATGGTTAACTTCACAAGTGCTCTAATACCATAGTAGAAATTACATTTGAACAAGCAAGAGAATTGAACATAATAGATAAATCACTCACCTAAATTAGAGATAGAGACACCTAGATTTATTTGCTAAACCTTCAAAGAGGAAAACATCCACAAAGCAACATAAAAATTGTATTACTACATAAAAAATAAAAATTTACATCTATTGAAATTCTACTCTACATCTTGCCAAAAAAATAATCCTCCATGATTTTTAAATAGAGATCATTAAAACCAATAAATAATAAGCTTTAAATTAACAATCATACATGTTAGATATGTAATTCATACTTGTTGTATGATTGGGTTAATGACCTGTTGAGCAAGTAGTTATAGTTAGATGACCTAAGAGAATAGGTCAAGGAGGTTGTTAGATAGTTGATTGTGAGAAAGATTCTCTCCAACCAAATCTCCTAGTTTGGTGTGTGGTTGAGATATTTGCTCAGCCTCTATTTCTATTATTAGAATAAGTTAGATATGATAAAGCTCTATATAATGAGCCAATGTATTATATAATGAATTCAGTATTCTAATAGAGATGTGGAATCATGTCTATCTCATTTGTTAATTTGGTATCAGAGCCTTAGGGTTGGGCGTGACTCCCTCATGGGAGTGCATAGGATCATGTGAAGAGTAGAGGAATCTGATTTCTAATTGAAATTTTTTTGAGCTATTGTGTGTATTGATTTGTTGATCAAGGGATGAACTGCAACATCAAATCGTTGCTACTATTTGTTGAGTTGCTGCCAGGAAGTAGTGTTGTTGTTATTGAGAAGGATGTGTATCTATTGATTCCAGCCTTCGACGTTCTGAACTACCACTGTTAGAAGAGTGTGTCATTTGAAGAGAGGGTCTTCTACCCTGAGTGCAGAGAAGAGGCGCCTTTGTGAAGAAATTGTTGTATCGCCGCTGTATGAAATATGCCTATGTGTAGAGGAAGTCGTTGTTAAGTATTGCATATTGCTGCTTGGGTAGAAGAGAAGTCACATATTGCCAATTGAAAGGAGTAAACGTGAGTCTAAAGAGAGAATCTTGTGTAGTTTCTACATGGAGGGAGAAGTGCGTTGTTGCAAAGAATCGTTGCCCGTGGGATTGTGAGAACGGTTGGGAGAGAAGTGTTAGTCCCTGCACGCATTGAGTGAGGAGCCCAGATCACTGGAGAGAGGCATCCCAAGTTCGAAGGCGAAAGAAGTGGCGCCAGTGGCTGCAGAGTTGATGGTGGATCAATTGCGTTGCATTCTTCCTCGTCCATTGTCGAATTTTTAAACCATGGAATTTGTTTCCTTTCCATCTGTTGCAACTAGAGCAGAGATTGTTGGAGGTGAAGATGAAAAAGTTCAGAGATCGTCAGTAGGGATGATTTTAAGGATGGAAATTTATTTTAAAATGTAGAAACCTTGGCGAATCTTACTAATCCTTCATATGCTAACTATAAAATGTTGGCGATATTTTTGTAAAAATATTCAAATTTCTAAGGATTTTATATAGTTTGTATAAAAGTTTGGCTATTTTTAAGGTGAAATAATTTTATCCTATAGAATTTGGGCGAATCATTTTTAGAATAGCGAAACGTTTTTTGGGAAAAACCATGGAAAATTAGCCCATGGGCGAAATTTAGCCCCTAAAATCATCCATGATCGTCAGAGGCGAAGACCCAACAGTGCAATAGATCGCAATTGATTTGTTTGAATTTGATTTGGCAAGGTGATTAGGTAGGCATTATGGATGTCAGGCCGATCACTACCGAAATTTGGCAACTGGGATGTCAACGACCCAGCGACCGGTGAAGGGTTCACTGTAATATTTAACAAAGAAAGGTTGAAGATCACAAAGAAAGACTGGCTCAGTGGAGGCTGTAGATAACTTGATTGTTCCAATTTGTAGCAGGAGTCCTGAATTCTCCAGAGTAGTGGTGCAGGTAACCTCTTCTCATTGGCATGATTATCTATGCAACACCTCTGCATGGAAGATGGGGACGAGGCGACACAGAGAAGACATGGGAGGCATGCCCAGATTTTTCAAGCCTTGAGGAGCCCTCGTATTTTGAAGAGCGAAGGAATGTCATGAGGAAATGCCCCTCGGCTTGGATGGGTCGTCCGTTCAATATTGGGAATCATGGTTGTCACCATGGAGGGGGCCCTGACGGCGATGGGAGAAGAGGCAGTGATGACGGTTACCTTGATGGTGGAGCAGGCTCCGCTTAAATTTTTCGGTCCTACTGCTCGTTCATTTTCTCCATGGATTTTGGCCTTTCATAGAGTGAGCATCCATCCTAAGTTGTGATGTGTATTCTTTTGGCTATTTTCTTTTTTTGAAAAATCAGTTTTCCAGTCATTCGGCCTTGAGCTTATTCTTGGTCACTTTTGTGCGTGTGTGGAGGAGGAGAAGAGCCCGTCTGGTGCGTCAGTGCGGTGAGGCAGATCTGCTTTCATAGAGATCAATGTGAAGAATACACCGAAACTTCTGGTAACGGTTCTAGATATGTGGGAGGACGGGCATGAATGTTACCTCAGCTGGAAAGAAGAAGTTCATCTCTGGACAACATAGAGGAAGAGGAAGCCCGAGGAGAGGACGAGGTTGAAGGGCGTGTGACAAATTGTTGTCCATGATATTGTAGAGGACTCATTTTTTTTTAGTTTTGGAGAGGAGCTGCAATTGCTGGGTAAAGGAGTCGTAAGGCGAGAGGCTACCATTGTTGCAGTTTGTTGTTGGTGGTGCCATTAAATGGAGGTGTTATAGCGAAATGAAGTGAGGTGTACATGCTCATTCCATTGAACTCACACATCCTCCAAATTAAGTAACAAAAGTGAGAAAGTGAGATTGAGTTGTGCTTATATTTCTTGTTTGAAGGTGTGATGATAGTTATTCAAGTTGTGTGCATGGTTGTGTGTCTTGGTCAAGAATGATGATGAGATGTAAATGGACATATGTAATGGGCTTGTAATATTGGTGAGAGTATTGTTGATATTTTGTGTACCTGATTGAATTGTTGTAGGGGGTGCATGATCGGTTGTACTCGACACCCCAGGTTATGGTCCAAGTTGTAATGCTTAGCCATAGGAAAGCTAATTTCCCCAGGTTTGTTGTAAGCCCTGTTACTAAGGCATAAACAAGCATACTTGTTGTAGCGTAGAAGTGTGTGAGATCACAGGATGTGATACTCTCTCATAGGCAGAGAGGTTGTTGTATCAAGTTGTGGAGTTAACCACTGTGAGAGGTACGCGGGTTGTTTGGGCTTCAAAATGTCATACAAATATCACTCATTACCATACATTTTTCACCTATGCTTCCATTATATCACTCATTATTCACTACCATGTCACTTCATTTTCCCTAATGTTCATCATTAATGGGTCTCATTTATATTTTCCAAATATTATTTATTTTCAAGCATTTTTGAGAGAAATTCTTGATTAAATATTAGAAAATAATATATTTTACTTCATAAATGGAAAGTGGATTGTTTTTGTGACATGTGTAGGTTCCAAGGAAGCTTCCAAGACACCTTTATGTGGCCTTGAATGATCAAATTCGAATTTGATAAGATAAGAGATCATGATCTCATGGAGAAGATCAAGGACAAAAGAGGGT
>SNQJ01S0013949.1:21224-52398 GCA_010110895.2 Picea sitchensis
ATTGATGTCAAGTAATTGATTGATTGATGATTGATGAACAATGTATATGTATTGTCCTTGATGAGAATGATAGATGTCAAAGTGGAAACCAATTGATAAAGATGGATCATTGATATGATGCATAGATGAAGATGGATTAATGACTTGTCATTGATACATGATGATGCATAGTTTGTTTGATGAAAATATGACTCATTATAGTCTTATCATGATTGATAAGGTGCACACATGTATGAACTCAAAAGTGGTCCCCTTATGGTGAAAGCCCTCACGGGAAGACGCTTTGTGGATTGGGTTATCCTAGAAGAACGGTTGGAGAACCATGATTTCATGTGGAATAATGAGATGAAGATCAATGAAGTTGTTGGTGAAACTATCCTAGATGGACAGTGCTTGTCATGCCATTTCCAGTGGTATGTGGAATGTCACATAACTACTCACGGTTTGAGAGTTATGAAGTTGGAGGACCCCCATATGAAGGCTTGAAGACCCCAAGGTCAAAGAAGTCAAAGTGCTTGAAAAGAAGAAATCATTATTTAAATGATAAAGTAAAGTGACAAAGTCAAGGTGGATTATTTAAATAATAAAAAGAAGTGACAAAATCAAGAAGAAATATTTAAATGATAAAGTATTGGAGAACTTTCTAATCATGGAAAGTGGTTAACCCTAAAATAAGGAAAATAGGTTAAGTGACCTAGAAATGGGTTAAGTGACCTAGAAGATGAAAGTATAAATAAGAAGCTAGGATCTCTTGTGAAATGTACATTTTGGTGAGAATCCTTTTTGTGGATCAATGGAGAGCTTCTAGTGAGATTATCTTGTGGATTATTGTTGGAGAGCTTCTTGTGAGAGAATCTTTGGTGTGGATCTCTTAAGCATGATTGAAGATCTATTATGAGGAAGAGAGGAAGATAAGGATCTCATGGACACATCAAAGTTTCGGCAATGTCGGAGATCTTGACGACGAATTATCAAAACTTCAGAAACCCTAGTTTCTAAGGTATACGTGGGTTGTCTATGCTTAGGGTGCATATACATTAAGGTATATGTGGGTTGTCTGAAGACAGTGAGCGTATGGTGGATAAAATGGTGAAGACTTGTGTTTGAGTTGGTGCCAAGCTCTTGGATGATTTGGCAGGTTCCAGATATGCATTATATGGCCTCAAATCTATCACTGAGACACTGGTATGATTACATTACTGTCTTTATGAATACTATTGTTTGATGTGATGGGAATTCTTAGGGAATTCTTTGTATGGATTCTATGATGTGGTTCAGTTTGGTTGATTTTGTTGATGGAGTGATTAGTACTCTTGTGATTCAGTGGTGACATGATTGCTATGGTATACTAGATGCTTGTACATGTTTGAGATAACATTCATATTGATCTATTGTGGAGCATGAGAAAGCTATTGGAGAGCTTGGAGATGTTGTGAATGACCGTGGGTCAGTTTGGACAGTGGAAGACAGAAGAGAAAGTGATTGCAGGTTGCAGAGGATCTGAGCATGTGAAGCAAAGCAAAACCCTAGTTGCTCAGAAGCATATGCATGTTGCATTATACATTGGCTGCATGCACACGCAGGTTGTAGTGAGCCAAGGTGCATACACACGCGGGCTACACTACTGACAAGTCACGTATCTGTTGACAGATTGATATCTATTGAGGATTGTTGTCTCATCTCAGCTGGCACTGAGGGTGTAAGCTGAGTCTTGCATTATAGAGTTGGTTCTCTTGTAGATTTGTACTCTATTTAGTTGTTGCTGATAAACCCCGGATTGTTGTCCATAATAAAAAGAAAAATTGTACATACATCTTGTGTTCTTTGTGTTACTTGTGGTGATGACTTATTGATGATATGTGTTGTTGATATATGTTGCTGATATATGTTGCTGATATATGTTCACATTTAACTGGTTATAAATGAAAACAATGGGCAATGAATAAATGTTGAATGTTAACTAAGGAGTTTTATGTGAAGAGGGAAGTTTTGGGTAAAAGATCCCCACACTCATTCACCCCCCCCTCTAAGTGTGGTAGGTGTGTCCAACAACAACATCCTTAAAAATCAAGCACTAAGCTAAAAAATGATTAGACATTTTTACATTTTCTGGTAGCAAACCTACATTAGATTAGTTGTAGGGATTTGGAATAGGTGTGGAAGATAACTTTCCAAAGCTGAAAACAAACATAGGATCTTGTGTTAGGGAGCAGTGAAATCCAATTGCTACATTTTGTCCTGGGAAGCCCTTCTCACACAAGGGTCAAACCTGAGGTCGCATTGAGACTAGCAGAGTTACTCACCCTTCTTTGTTGGTCTTGGTGTAGAGATTGCGTGTATTATGGGGGTCTCTTGAAGGTATACCCACAATGATGAGTGGAAGCCTTTCAAGTTGATTTTTGGATAGATACCCTGCCCTTGCACATGGATCAAACTGTTGATTGTTTCCCCAAGCATCACTATTGTAGTTGGTAACCTTAGTGGCCTATCTCTTTAGGGTATTTACAAAAGGTGACTATGGAGGGGCAAGTCTTCACGGTACCTAGAATCGACGTTGGCCAAACTCACTTGGGCTCCTTGGAGGGTATACCCATGATTATGTGTGGGAGCTTGCACCAGGGTGTAAATCCATTAAGCAGGCCATCAACGTAACTTTTCCACCCTCTCTATCTCAGCCCCTTCTTACTTTTTTCCCATGACATTGGATTTCATCACCAACTAGTGTGCTCATTGTGAGAAGGTTTTGTTTTCTTTCTTGCTTACTTGATTTTTAGCGTGTGTTTTTTGTTCTCCCTAGAATAATCTAGGTTGGATATTTATTTTTATGGCATTAGTTCCCGGAATGACAAATGAAGGAACCCCTTTTCCAGAGGAACCTTTTTTTTTTCCTTCTTACAGAAACGTTGGTCCTCCTTACATCGCTACTTTGAGCCTTCCAGGTCTCACAATTGGGTTACCAATATGGTTGTTTTCCACTCCGGTAATCTTGAATGCAGCAAGTGTTTTAGATGTAAGAGCACCACTCGCACATCAACCTCATGTCGACCTTTCTCCTTCTTCACCTAGTGAAAGATCTAAAGCAAGTAGCCAGGTTGATAAGAGGAAGAAGAAATAGAAAGAGAAGAAGAAGAACGAGAAAGGGATCGTGTCTCCAACTATATCAGATGTTGGATCTAAGAAAACAACTATTGTTAATTGTACTGGGAGTGTTGATGAGGTCAACAAGATTCAAATGAAGGATCTGAAACCCAAATTCCCTTGCAGTCTTTGTAAGGGTGACCACTTTCTGAGGGATTTCCCTGGTATTCCCAAGGTATTAGAAATGTGGTCTTCCACGTCATTGGCCCCTGTCGGTCATGCTGGTGATACCCCGTCAACTAGTAAGGTTGGTAAGAACAAGACAACTATCAAATTACCTTGCATGTTGTGCGAAGGTGACCAGTATTGTCACCTTTGTCCTCGCATGGACGAGGCTTCTTCTCTTTTGGAAAAGCTTCAACTTCCAACTGGTTATCGCAAGATTTTCCCCAACCCATCGTTATTTGATGGAATGAGCAATCCAGTTCCATCCCAGGTCAGTCCGGTTGATCAGGTGGTCAATCTAGTTTCATCCTCGGTCGAACCACTCACCAAAGTAGTTGATCCAGTTTCGTGATTGATCAACCCCACTTTTCATATGAAAAGTGAAAACCAAGTGATTGATCTAGTCCCATCATTGGTCAGTCCCACCCTTCATCTGAAGAGTGTCAAAGTGTTCGATCTGACTCCACCATCGGTCAATCCCACTCCTCCTCTGACAAGTGCCAAAGTGGTTTCTCTGGTTACAGCATAGGTCAATCCCACTCCTCCTCTGAAGAGTTCAAAAGTGGTCGATATGATTCTACCATCGGTCGATCCCACTCCTTCATTGAGGAGTGCCAAAGTGGTTTCTCTGGTCAGATCATCGGTCAATCCCACTCTTCCTCTGAAGAGTGCCAACGTGGTCGATCTGATCCCATCATCAATCGATCCTACTCTCCCTCTAGAGAGTAAACCCGATTATGCCCATGTTTTTCTCATTGATATAGAATCTATCGTGCTAAGGGACATTCCTCCTTCTCCTGCGAAAACCCCTCCAAGTAATGAGGCCATCCTTTTTTATTGGGATGTGCTAACTAGACCTCATCTTCCCTCTCACATTCCTTTCAAGATCACAGTACAAGTTTGTGGTCAGGTCATTCCTCAGACATTGATAGATGAAGGTTTGTCTTTTAGTATTTTGTCCTCTATTGCTTGGCAAGATTTGGGTTATCCTAAGCTTGTGTCGGTTACCTAGACTCTATTCTCTTTTAACAAAAGAAACAGTCACCCTTTAGGGATCCTTCCTCAGTTTCTCGTAACTTTGGGAGGGAAAATTGTCTTTTTTGATGTTATGGTAGTCCAGGACCCCTTGGATTTCGATTTACTCCTTGGGTGAGATTATGTATATGCCATGAAAGCTATTATATTCACTCTTTTTCATGTGATATCTTTCCGACACAATGGAAGGATGGTGACTATTGATCAACTTTCGTTTGTTGGCCCTAACTTGACCATCAACCCAATGACCTCCCTAAACGGGTCTTATATGCAGTCGATATCACCCCTGCCACATGTCAATTATGTGGTATTGTCTCCCATGCCTTCAATTTATGATGACTTAGATCTGGTAGTTGACATGGTGATATCTTTGGTAGGGCTATTGGAGCCTGATCTCCTTACCCCTATCATAGACCCCGGCATATGTTCCTTCCGGAGCATTGTTCTTCCATCCAGTGAATATCTCTTGGAAGCCATGACAGAGTTTTGTCCCTTGACATGGTGTCCTTCAAGATCGTTATCCTCTTGGAAGCCATGATCAAGAAGAGTCTGCGAGCATAGTTTTTCCTCTCTATGGAAAGCTTGTTAAAACATGAAACAAAGGTCATGAGCATAGTTTATCTTCTATGTGGCAAGCTCGTTAAAAAATGAAACAGAATATACAAGCATAGTTTCTCTTCTTTGTGTCAAGATCGTTAGAAAATGAAACAAAAGCCACGAGCATAGTTTCTCTTCTCTATGGAAATCTTGTTAAAAAATGAAATAGAGGCCTTGAGCATGGTTTTTCTCTCTGTGGCAAGCTTGTTAAAAAATGAAAAAGAAATCTGGGGATTCAACCCAGAACCTTGAGCATAGTTGTTTTCCTGTGTCAATCTCGTCAAAAAATGAAACAGTCACCGCTCTTGTCAAGTCGAGTCTTTTTCCATATCTCCTAGATGTCGAGTTGAGTCTTTCGTTAGGTCTCATATTTGAACCTTCTTTTCATCCACCTATATCCTTTTTCTCCATCTAGTACATAAATTGGTGACAACCTCAAAGTCAATGAATGAATTGAAGCTTGGGGGGCATGTCTCCAGCCTTTGATGATCATTCTGGAGTTAAGCCACTAGCTTTCAAGTTGGGGGAAGAGTACCAAGATTAGTCTTTGTTCTTTCTCACTCTCATAAAAACATGAGAATGTAATTGAGAAACCTTTTATCTCTTTTTCAGGCTTGCATGGATATATGAAATAGGAACCCCCTAGAGTCTCCTTTAAGATCTTTTCAAACTCTCTAAACGTGAAAATATTGTCGAGTGATCGTGCTTCCTTTCCCACTCATTAAAAGGTTTGAAAGGGCATCTTTTGAGTGATAATTTATCTCTTTTTCATCCTCGCAATACTAAAATTACAAAAAAGGACAACCCTGGAGTCATCTTTAAGTCATTTTCAGACTCTCTAAATATGAAAAACAACCGAGTTTACCTTCTCTGGACTCGTTAAATGATCATACAATGAAGGGCCCATACGGGACTGAACCCTTACTTCTTCCAGTTCATTAAACAAAGGAAGAGGGACTTACCGAAGGTGAGTTATATCGAGCATGTGTTATCCTCCTCGAGCTCGTTAAATCAAAAAGAGGTACTCATCTATCTGGATGGGGGGAAAATTGAAGGAAGCAAGCCAAGCGGTTTTTGAGAACATTACCAGTAATCCTTACAGTCACCCTTGAACACGACATTTTATATTTGCACGCATTTTAATCCGCTGAACCTATGCACTGAACCAATCCTTTGAGTTTCCTTACTCCTTTGGGTCACCCGACGAAAGTCATAGTATCCATTGCATCATCAAGTTTTGGTCCTTATTGAGTTTTCTATTGTCATGCCCCAATGTTCAAGGGAAGTATTTGCCTCAGGAGTCGGCCATAAAAAATATCTTTTTTCAATACTTGTGTCAGTCCATGTTAATTTGATATACCAATTACATCCCTATGACAGTTTTGTGTCATTGATGGGGGATACATCAAGGCCCTCCTTCCACAAGTCTACTCCTGTCGACTTCAGCACACTATCTAAGAGCTAGACTTAGAAACCAGTTAGTACCTTGGGACCTGCATGCCTCAATGGCAGGCCTCCTCGCTTTCGACAATGGGTTTACATCATTGACCCCTGATCGGATGATTCCACGGATGTTTGACTTCATATCATCTATTCACATTCACTACAATGTACTAGGGTACCTTGGGAATCATTAACATCAATGGTGATTTCCCTCTCACTTGTTAACGGTTTACCTCATTGACCGGTAATCAAGTGGTTTCTCCCATGTTCGACATCAAGACATCTATTCACATGGTTAGATTTGTACCACATCGGGATCAATAACAAGACCCTGGGTTGAGTGTTCACTCTGATATCTACTTTACCCAGGCTATGAAAGGAGGTCATTTGAGCACATTGATATATATACTGTCACATAGATCCACTTTGTATTGGTTTGTGGCTATGTTTTTTCATCTCATAGATCCGCTGTGTATTCTTCATGGCTACGATCAGTTCAGATCATATTAGGAGTATATATCCACATTGTATCTTCAGTGGCTATACCTTTTTATCTGTATAATTATGGATCTACAGTGTATTTTATGGCGTCCATACCTTGAAAGTCTTTATCACTCAAGCATAAGTATGTCTGCCTTGGTTTTGAAACATGTCATAACATTTGTTTGATGGTTGTGTGTAGCTTCTATCAGGTTCTCTGAGTCCGTACCCTTGCTTGAAAAATTCTATAAAGTACTTCAGTCATCAGTTCTCATCTTCTAACTTCGCACTTTGGGGGGCAATCTGTTACACATTAAAATTACTCACTTCAATAGTTTTACAAGAGTCATAATTAAAAGTGTTGCATCTTGTCTGCAAGTGTCGCATCTTGACCAAAAGTGTCGCAAGTGTCACAAACATCATACTTCCATCTTACCTGTGTCATGCCTATAAGGACATCACATGGACACTTAAGACACCCTCAAAGATTGGTTTTAAGAAGGAGGAATCAATTGATGAAGAGTACAAAGCATTTTCCATGAAGAAAACCACTTAAAAATGATTTTTGGAAGGAAACGCTCCCCTACCCACTGTCAGGAAGCACCGATGCTCCTTAGCCTTCTTTGGGGGAGCGTTGAAATGATCTGTGCATGGGTGAGAACTACCCTTTCTGAGCGAATTTTGGTTTGTTGAGATAAATCAGAGAAGAATCTCCTTAATATATGAAGTTGGTTGGATTCGAAACTGAGGTCAAGGAATGATCTTAGGGTGAAGGAGAAGAATCCTCAACTTATCCCAAATATCTCTCAAGTGGTTGGGTCTCTCCAAGCTTATATAAGGATGCCTTCTCATGGTGAAAGGCACATATAGAGTTTGAAAGAAGCACCTAACTTATGATCTCATAAGGAAGGGAAGGAGAGACATTGTGAAGCATCTAACTTATGATCTCATAAGGGAGATATCATTGAACATCAACATTCTGTGTGTGGATTATTTGAGCAAGGGTCTGGACAAAAGGAGATTGGTGAAGCTTCTGCACTACATCCATGGCTGTAAGAACCACTTTGTTCTCATTAATATAAATCTATGCTTGGCCTGTTTCCTTTAAAGTTTGTGTACATTTCATGAAATTGTTTCTTTTATAGATTCATTATGAACATAATCATGGTAGAGTAGGAAGTATCATTGTTGTTTCCCATTGTATTTCAGGACCTTCTGAAGAACTTGAAGATCAATATCAGCCTGGATCGAGCAAGGACAAACGTTGGTGAAAGGTATTTACCCTTCTTCCTTCTTATTTTTTGAATAGTTTAGCTTCATGCAAAGGAAACTCAGTGTTCACAATAGCACTTTTTTGTCCTGGTCTTAGGAGTATAGAGCCCAAGAGAGAATCCACTTGTCTGCAGGGGGATTTCTCTGTAACAGTGGGATCAACTTGTGTAGTTGCAACACATTAGAGAGAAGGATATCACTTGGAAAGAATTCAAGAAATATTTTGAGAAGAAATATTTGACTAAAAGATATTATGACAAAAAGATGAAAGAGTTCTTTGAACTCAAGATGGGAAGCATGACCATTGATGAATACGAGAGAATATTTTTGGAATTGTTGAAGTATGTTCTGTTCATCAAGGATGAGACTATCAAGATTCATAGGTATCTAAGTGGATTGTCACCTTCCATTGGTGACAAGATTCAATATGATGACCCTAAGACTATGGAAGAAACAATAAGGAGGGAGAAATTCTTATACGAACAACAAAGAGAAAATCCTACCTTCCAAAAGGCTTGGAAAGACAAGAAGAAGTTCAAGAAAGAGCAAAGGCAGAAGGGAAACAAACCTTCCTTTTCTAGAAACAGTCCTCAGGGACATCCATCTTTTAGAGATCCCGGGAAGGATGAAGTGGGTGGGAAAATGCCAAGACTGCCACCTATGGAATGTTGGGGTTGTAAAGGGAACCATAGGTATAGATATTTCCCCACATAAATGACAAGGTGAGAGTTGTCCACAATGTATAGCAGGCTGAAATAGTGGAGGACATGGGAAGTAGAATGCCAAGGATCTACACAGCCCTGGACAACAAGCAAGTTGAATATCAATCGCACATGATTGAATTGGAAGGTATGATCAACATCCATGCCTTTACTATTTTAATTGATTCAGGGGCTATCCATAGTTATATAGATCCTAGAGTGATGTAAAGTTTTCAATTGTCAAGAAGAAAACATGGAAACTCTTGGTTAGTGCAGCTGGAAACAGGAACCAAGAGAAAGGTTACGGAGTTGGTTAAGTCTTGTCATGTGGACATGAATGGACTGAGCACAGAGGCTGAATTGAAATTTTTTCCTTTAGGTTCTTATGACTGTCTAATTGGGATGGATTGGTTGGACCAACACCATGCCATATTGGAATGTTGTAATAAGGCATTCACTTGCCTGGATGGGGAAGGAAATCAGAAAACAGTCCAAGGAATTTCTAGAGTTGTTGTTGTCAGAGAAATCTAAGCAATGCAGCTAAAGAACTGCTTCAGAAAAGGCTATCAATTATTTGCAGTCCACTTGGAGGAATCACCTGAGGATAAGGTGTCAAATATCAAAGACCATGCGGTACTAAAGGAGTTTGAGGATATATTTTAGGAGGTACCCAGACTACCTCTAAAAATAGATATTGAATTCTTTGTAAACTTGATTCCTGGAGCAGCTCCAGTGTTGAAAACTCCTTACAAAATGAGTACACTAGAACTGAAATAATTGCAGTTGCAGCTTGAAGATATTTTGAAGAAGGGGTACATACACCCAAGTGTGTCACCTTGGGGTGCCACGATCTTGTTCGTGAATAAAAAGGATGGGATGTTGAGATTTTGCAACATAAGTCAGATCCTTTAAGGTTCTAGTTGTCTATTACAGAAGGTTCATTGTAGGATTCTCAAGGATAGCTCACCCTATCACTTCCTTGCAAAGGGAGGAGAAGAATTTTTAGTGGAAAAACCATTGTGAGAGAAGCTTCCAGCAATTGAAGAAATTGTTAACCATTACTCAAATCCTGAGGATTACAGATCTGAATGAATACTTTGTAGTGTGTACAGATGCATGCAAAGAAGGAATGGGAGGAGTTCTCAGTCAGAATGGATTTGTAATTTGTTATGAATCCAGAAATTTGAAAGAGCACGAAAGGAACTATTAAACTCATGATTTGGAGTTGTCAGCCATAGTACATGCTCTAAATAAATGGAGGCATTAACTCATGTGAAGGAGGTTTGAAATGAGGACAGACCATAACGGTCTAAAGTATTTGTTTTATCAACCAACCTTGAATGCTAGGCAGAGTAGTTGGTTGGATTTTATTTGTGAATATGACTTTGATATCAAGCCTATCAAAGGAAAAGAGAACAAAGTGGTTGATGTGCTCAGCAGGAGAGTGCATGAATTGCATGCTACGACCATTATCATGTACCAAGCTAATATTAAAAGTAGAATTTCGAAAGTTGCAAATGCAGATTTGAAGTACATGGAGTTTGTAGCAAAGCTACAGCAAGGTGAGATGCCACAGAAAGTGGAAAATTATAAATTGGAAGTCGATGGAACACTCCCGTACAAGAACCAAATTTATGTACCTAATGTCCAGTACTTGAAACTTATGATTTTGAATGAAATGCATAATGTGCCTTATGTTGGGCAACTTGGATATCAGAAAATTGTGGCAGCAGTCAACAGCCATTACTTTTGGCCAGGTATGAAAAAGGAAATTGCAGAATACATCACTAGATGTATGGAGTGTCAGAAGGTAAAAGTTGAGAACAGGCACCCAACATGGTTGCTACAACCTTTACCCATTCCTGAGTGGAAGTGGGAGGTAGTGACAATGGATGTCATCACAGGATTGCCCAAAAACGGAAAGCATCGTGATGCAATCATGGTGGTGGTGGACAAGCTTACAAAAGCTACCCATTTTATTCCATTAAAGACTACTCACAAGGAAACTAACGTTGTTGATATTTTTATGAGGAAAATAGCACGATTGCACAGTATTCCCAAGACAATTGTGTCTGAAAATGACCCGAAAATTACCTCAAAGTTATGGAAGGGGTTGTTCAAAGGGTTCAAAACAAATCTGAACTTCAGCACAGACTATCATCCTGAGTCTAATGGGCAGACAAAGAGGTTGAACCAAGTGATAGAAGATATGTTAAGGATTTATGTGATGGATAAACCATCTAAATGGGAAGACTACCTACACTTGGTAGAATTCGCCTACAACAATGGGTATCAAGCATCGTTGAAGAGGAGCCCATTTGAATCACTTTATGGCAGAAAGTGCAATACTCCAGTAAGTTGGGATAATCCAGCTGATAGAGCACTATTTGGGCCAGAGTTGCTCAAGGAAATGGAAGAACAAATGTTGAAGATTAAGTAGAATTCGAAGGTTACCCAAGACAGATAGAAGAGTTATGTTGGTAAAAACAGAACCCATAGAGAGTTTAAAATGGGAGAGCATGTTTTCCTGAAAGTGAAAGCCAATAGAAGTTCCCTGAGACTGGGAAACTATTCGAAGTTGGCAGCCAGATTTTATGGGCCATTTGAAATCCTAGAAAGGATTGGGCCAGTTGCATATATGATTGCATTCCCTGCATCCATGACTATACATAATCTGTTTCATGTTTCATTGCTTAAGAAATATATACCTGATGCTAATCATGTTATCAATTGGAATGTGATTCAGGTGGAACAATAAGGTGTCTTACAGGTGCTTCTTGTGCGCATATTAGACCGGGAAAGAAAACAGCTCTAGAATCAAGCCATAAGGCTTGTAAAGGTCCAGTGGACCTGGTACGGTCCTAAGGACGTGACATGGGAGCATGAGGATGCTATGCGGGCAAAATACCCACATCTTTTTGAAGATTTTGGAAATCCTGTTGATGTTGTGTAAAAGTTTCACTGAGGACACTGCAAAAATAAGGGGAGGCGGTTGTAATACCCCAAGACCGAGCCCCTGCCGAATTGTAAATTTTTCTATAGGATGGTGAACCAAGTGGTTATAAGCTGAGAGGATTATGTGTTTATTAGGCTGGTGAGTCAGATGCCAAGGACAAGAGCCTGATTTTGTATATGTAATCATGTAGATTATTAATAAAATATAAACACCGTTGCATGTAGACTGACCACAAAAAAAGAGTGATGGGGGAATAAGATTCTACACGGCTAGGTAAGGGAGAGGGGGATGAAAGGTTGGAAGAGGGGCTAAGCTTGAGGGCTTAAGTCCTTGAGATACTAATTTATTATTATTCCAAAGTGGTGTGAAAGGTGTATTTTTATCCTAAGTTCCTGGAAAAGGGAACGCATACTTGTTGGAGTGCATGCAACTTCATGGGCGACATGTGTCTTCCCAGGCACATGCAATTTAACCCAATATTTGAGTCGTGATGGGGGTTCAACCTCCCACTCTCCATCCTCCATATAAGCTTGTGGGTGTCCATCGTCGACCTCTGTAATTTCCTTATCGCGCACTCGGAAACCAGTGGAAAATTTGTGGACCATCCTGTGCCTTTTGTAGAACCGACACACCCATGTAGTTGCCTGATTGTGTTGTGTATTAGCGTCTAACTGTTACCATTTTGGGAGTCTCTACCCATTTTCCCAGTTGTCTATGCTGGTCACGTAGATCCTTGAATGAGAGTGGCTTTTTCTCATTGTTTGTTCCTTGCTAAGCCTTGTTTTTGTATCCTCACTATGCTGGAACTGATTTGAAGAAGAAAGTTTTCAGGCCCGTGAGAAACTCTCTCCAGGTGAGAGTGTGTGGTGAGGAAGTGAGATCTCCTGGAAGGGGTCCTATAGCTGCTACAGATCTCTAAGAATTATGTTCTGGCCTGTCACTGCTATAGAGCTCTGATAATTCTGTTCCGTCCTGTAGCTAAAGCCCAAGGCAAGGGAGGTGAAGCAGTTGATAGACTATAGGAAAGTGAAGGTGTATACTCCTGGGGTGGGATAGGCATGTGGGAATCAAGAGTCTGTGAGCAGTGGGCGTAAGTGACTCCTGGGAGAGAATCCTTCCTCTGCAACTGTGTGACTTCCCTATTGACCTTGCCTAGCCTAGGAATCCCTTCTCGGTGGAGCTTAGTCCCAGCTTGGGGGTGACCTACTACTGAGAGTGATGAGCAGTGTGGTCTAAGTCTAGGAGGTTCATGGAAGGTTTGCACACAGTTGGTGGTGTTGCCATTATTCTAAAAGATAAGTATCAATTTGTGCTTAATTTATATGTTTTGCATGTCTGTGATGCTTCTATGTTATCATGAATTCCGTTGCATAGATGAATTATTGTTAATTCCATTAGTTCTGTATCATAGCAGTAATTATGTGTTTACTCTATGTTAAGTCATTTAACTTCATTTAAATTCATATTATATAAGTTTTATTCCGCAGTAGCATTTCCCTGGCCATGGGTTGAGGCCCAGGGAATGTTACATTTTGGTATCAGAGTTAAGTGAGACTCTGAATTGTGGAGTTGGTCCGGTGTCCTGTTGGTGGTTGGGTAGAAAGTGGTTGAGTTAAGGGTGTTTCGGTAGCGTTTCCTGGCCTGGTGGCAGCTGGGGATGTTACATTTGATCAGGAGGAAAACAGAGTCACTCTCAGTTTTCTTTAACATTGATGTCAAAGGGGGAGAAAAATGTGTGGTCTGGATGCTACAGTTGGAGGTCTAAGAAGAATACTGTAGCCTTTCAGGGTTGCCATCAATGCCAAAGGGGGGGATTGTTGGCATGCTTACAAGGAGGGTGTGCTTGTCATTGATGGCAAGAAGAGGAGCGAACCAAACCTCTAGAGAGAAGAAGACGAAAAATATCAGAAGAGATAACGGTTTCCAGAAGTGCAAACGAAGTCCAAGAGACAGACTCGTTGGAGGAGAAAAGGTCAATATCCTTGAACACTTAGAAAACCTTATAAGTCAGAGAGATCAGAAACTCGGGAGGAAGAGGGAAAATGACCGTCAGATTGAATTAATGGAAGGATAGGATAAGCGGGGTAAAACGATTGAGAATTCGATCATTCAAATTTTTGTCAACCGTCAGATTGATTTAAATGGAAGGACAAGATAAGCAAAGGATGAGATCTGACATCTCGATCACCCGAATTTATGTTAATCGTCAAATCAAAATAAATGGAAGGATAGGATAAGCAGAGATGGAGAGTCGTTGGATTTAATCCAAGGAAAATCTTCATCGCAGACAGATCGAGTGATTGATCTAAGATCTTGATCAACGAACAACATTCTTTTCGGGTCTAAATATGTGAGGAATCTACGCTTCGAAAAAATCACTTCGATATTTTCAGTTTGAGACTTGAAATTCCCGAAGCTCGAAGAGTCGTAGAGCCGAAGTAAATCTCTATCATCCGATCATCCGAAATAGATCTCATTCTTCAGATCGTCCGGAGTAATTCTCAAGCATCGGATCATCCAAAGTGAATCTGGGTTGTCTAATCCAAAGCGTTAGTTTGAGTTTTGAAATTCCCGAAGCTCGGAGACCTGGAGAGATGAAATAAATCCTCGACCGTCGGATCATCAGAAGTAAATTTCAGTCGTTAGATCATTATAAAGTGGAAGGAAAGGATAATTTATAAGAAGGGTGCGCTAATCTCATATGTTGATAATCGGGCACTCAGATCTACGGTCAACAAGGCATATCAGAACCCCCCCCCCCCCACCATTCTTCCTTTAACCATGGGGGGGGGATCCGAGTTGGTGGTACTTTCCATGTGGGACCCTCATACGTGTCACCTTCCTGTCAACTCATACCCCCCTCGCTCATTACCACTTACTGCCTAACTCCCCTCCGAGCAAACCACCAAACCACTCATACATACAACCTCCGCGCTCTGACGTCACACTCCACTACCCGCTACACGTGACACTCCAATACCGCGTTCTACCTCCACACCCCACTACACTGCCTACATGTCTCACCTACATCATCAAGGAAATGTGGTAGACCACGTCAGCAAGGATACGTGGCAGTAATCCACATGCTTCGAGGGGAAGTAAAGTTTGAGACTTGAGATTTCAGAAGTTCGGAGACCTGAAGGAGATCTCAATCGTTGATCGAGAAAGGGGCTGCAGAACCGTTGATCTGGTTGAAAGGTCAAATTCCCGAAGTGGAGGTAGAACCATCGATTGAGAAGGACATGTGTCCGCAGATCATCGACTCTCAAATATTGACGTACGGAGGAAAGCAAGGTTTGAGAGTTAAAGCTCTCGAAGCCCGGATCATGAAATAAACCATAGTTGTTGATTTGGAAAGGAGATACATGTCGACAGATCATAGAGATCTAGGATCGCTCGTGGAAGGAGGAAAGGAAGGAATATATCAGTCGTCGATCGAGTGGCATTGCCAAGGGATTGAAGATCAATTTTCATGCTCAATTGCAGGGCCAAAACATGCTCGAGTCTTAATTTTTCTTGAGTGGGCCGAAATCAAAACCACGGTATCACCAAAGGCATACATGGATCTCTGTAGTGAAATGCAGGGGAAAAAGCGGGTTTCCCTCAAACTGCCTTTTGTCGTGACCGCAATCGCGTGGTCACATGAGATCATCTCCCAAGGTCATATCGAAAGAAGGAGCTAGCACTTGCTAAGACCAATATCGTGAAGCACCTTTTGAATACGCGTATGGTCACCGCCGATGGTCACGTAAAGGAAGGGGATTAGAAGCCAAAACAACTGATTGTAACTGCCAGAGAAGACAAAGAGTTGTGACTGCCAAAGAAGCTAGAAAATCTCAGGATAACGACCACTGATGATGAACAGA
The DNA here is from genome assembly GCA_010110895.2 of Picea sitchensis. Lineage (NCBI taxonomy): Eukaryota > Viridiplantae > Streptophyta > Pinopsida > Pinales > Pinaceae > Picea > Picea sitchensis. The sequence goes on from SNQJ01S0013949.1 coordinate 36,878, forward strand.
TCCAGGATAACTGCTAGAGAAGACGAAGAGTTGCTATGATTATCAAGCAGAGGACTCGGCGTGAGAAAGACATGCAGAACAAAGAAGATAGTGTGCTTCTCTCGAGAGCTACGCATGTGGTAGAAGGAGATACAGTGCATGATCTAAAGTGAAGATCAGAGACGCAGCGCAAAGAAGGCAGAGGCAGCACATAGCATAAAAGGAAGAAGAGAAGTTGAACACATAGTGGTGTTGAGCGCAGGAGGAAAAGAGATGAGCATAGAAGCAGAACGATGTAGAAGCAGAACAGAGTATAGAAGTTGAAGAAGGAAGAGGAGACATGGAGCCGTAACAGACCATATCAAAGACAAATCAAGTAAGTAAAGTTTTGTAAGATTCAATCAGGGTGATAGGGAGGATTGCAGTCCTCTAAATTCTAGTTGGTGATAGAAGATATTCTGGGAGTTGGTGCTTCCATCTAGTGGGTGCTAGAGAAACCTGGGAGTTGGTGCTAGAGAAATCTGAGAGTTGGTGGTCTCTACAAGTTGTAGCTTGCTATCAGAGGTTGTGGCCTCATATTTGATTTGGAGCTCAAAGACTATGATGTACATGAAATTTGGAGCTTGATTGACATCCTAAGAAGAAGAGGTTTTCACCCTTTATGGGTTTCCTCAGGAAAATCAGTGTTTCTGTGTATTCTGTGTGATTGATCATTGTATATCTATGCATGTTGAGTTATCTACAACACATTAAATAATAATCTAGAAAGAATCAAAAAATAACAGGAAAAGTTTCAAGCTTATATACATAATTGATTCACCCCCTCTCAGTTATATTTCCAACAATTATGGTATTAGTTTGTCCAATATCTCTTAGGGGAAACTTAAACTTTAATATAAAATTTACATTAAAATATTTATTTATTTATATAAAATATAAAAAAACATAAATTATAATTTATATAAACATAAATAACAATAACAAATTGAATTAAGGAAAAATAATATTATATCTAATCTAAATAAAATAAAATTAATTTTATATGTATATGTGAACCACCCCTCCATATAGCATATCAACAAAATTTTTATTTTCCCACACACATACACCTCATTTACATTTTTATAAAATCTAAAGTTTAGAGGCTTATATGAATTTATAAATTTTACATTTTTATTTTCTCAATGAGTTTACTTATTTTCAACATTTACATGCCCACTTGTCTTGGTAGTACAATACTCAAGAACATTATAAACATCTATATTATATTAGTTTCACCTTTTTATTGTTCAAACCTTCTTGTTCAAACTTTATAAGTATTCTCTTCTTTATTTCATGTTTTTCTTCTTATATTATCTCCTTCTCTTTTCTCATTTTTTTCCAATTCTACCTAACAGAGCTTGATGGAATTGGGTCTTCTTCATCGAACCTTTACTCTATGTCTTCTCTTCAAATATGTAAAGTTGGACTTTCCATATTTTCCTCTAATCTTCTTTTTCTTCCTCCTCCTTCGTCTTCTTCTTTCTCTCCACTTCAATTTCTTCTTTCGTGCGATTCCCCTTCTTTGTTCTTTTATTCTCCCTTCATTCTCCTTATCCTTAGTTCTTTTATTCTCCCTTCATTCTCCATCTCCTTATCCTTATTCACCTTCATGCACATAATTTGTTTTTTGCAATAATCATACCCCTTCCACTATTCTCCCTTCATTCTCCTTATCCTTATCCTTATCCTTAATTATTTTATTCTCCCTTCATTCTCCATCTCCTTATCTTTATTCACCTTCATGCAAATAATTTGTTTTTTGCAATAATCGTACCCCTCCACTATGTCTCCATCTCCTTATCCTTATTCACCTCCACGTACACAATTTTTTTTTCAAGAATCATACCCGCTCCACTATGTCTCCCCCTTATTAAACTTTTAATGAACTCCTTTGATTAAATTAAAGCTTATCCCTTTTAAACCCTTAAATAAAAAAAATCCATTAAAACATTTATCGTACACCCAATTGAACGAAGGTTAAATCATAACATGGTGCATTTAAACGTGATGGAAGACCCCAATGGGGGCCACCAGAGGATCGCATGTGGAAGAATCAAATGGTGGATATCTTGTTGGGAGGATGAATGATAAGTGACCCCGGGACCGATAAATGTGGGTTGATCTAACGACTAAGATCCCATATCGTAGTCAAGGAATCAAACACTAATAAGGAATAAGGTATGGTTATGCTAGTATTTGCAATTTTGCATTGCTTTTTTTTTCCATGAAAAAAATTAACTCGATTTTATAAAGTGTATAAAATCATTTACAAGATGCAATGCATTGCCAATCAGTAAGTAAAGGTCAAAGACCACGCACCCGAAACAAAAAGATATGGCATGAATAAATACAAGGGAGAATATAACGCTCAAATCAGCAGGAGAAGACAAAACAAAAAAAAAACTAAAAACCAGGACAAGAAATGTCTCAAGCACTATATGGCTGGAGACAACAACGATCAGAAGATATCCAGAGCTGTAGCCGAGCTCTCGTTCCCGCAATCACAATGGAAGAGCGAGAGTTTTCCAGCCATTCCAAGGAGCGCTCTTTTAGAAAGAGCATTGCTTAGTGTTACAAAGAAATCCCCACCAATGCCTAATGAGGGATCATTGAATTTGCATAGTGGGTATAGTGGGAATGGAGACCATATTGTCACACCAATTTAACATGCAAAAAAATCCCCATCCATGCTTATGCTTAATGAGGGACCATTGAATTTGCATAGTGGGTACAGTGGGGAATGGAGACCACATTGCATACCAATTTAATATGATTTCAATTTTAAAATAAGTTTTTTATATGTACAATTATATTAACACATTTAATTTTTTTTATGTACTGCTTGATTATATGTTTTTTTTTTATTAGTTTTAATGAATTTATTATTAAATTCTATTATTTGATTTCTCACCAAAAAAAAAAAAAATCCCTACACAAAGTGTACGAGGGAAATGTGTGCACATGATCATTTGAAGAGTTGCAAAAGTGGTATAAGACTCTATGGTTAGTGGATAACTTGAGTGTCTCCATACAAAGTGGATCTTACATTATATAAAGTAAACAAAAAAAAACTTGGGAAAGTGGTATGGATATTCCTTCCACATAGTCACTAAGTAAAATACTTGTAAAAGTGGTATGATATTCCTTCCACATAGTCACTAAGTAAAAGACTTATAAAAGTGGTATGATATTCCTTCCACATAGTCACTAAGTAAAAGACTTGTAAAAGTGATATGTAGATTTAGATACTAGTGGATTAAGTGTACAAGAATGAATATTGCATTGAAAAAAAAAGTTAAAGACTTGCAAAAATAATATGGAAACTTGCAAATGGTAAATTAAATAAAAAATTGCATGTGTAATTAAAATAAGAAAATTGAATACTTATAAAAGTACACCTAAAAATTCATACTTAATGGATAATTTAAATGCCTCCATACACATTGAATGTTGATTTGAATTAATAAAAGACTTATAACTAATAGATTAAAATAAAAAATAACATGTAATTCAAAAAATTAAAAGAACATTTCAAAGTTAGTAGATAATTTAAATGTCTTCATATATATAATATATATATTCACGTTGATTGAAAGAATTACATTGATATTGAAATTTGTAAATGATAAATTAAAAGTTATATTTATAATTAAAACAAATAAATTGAAAAATTATAAAAATAAAATAAAATTCAAAGTTATGAATAATATAAATGTTTTCATACACAATAGTTATAGCATTGAACACAAATTTACAAATATAATATTGAGGGGTAAATGATGGATTAGAAGTTAATATGTCATGAAAATTGTGTCTTAAATTTTAAATATTTAATTATTAAAATCAAACAACATTTTTTTTCATACTAAAAGTTTTTCATTATAATAAAATAAATCTAAAATATTAATCTAGTTTGTTGAAAAATCTATGTTCCCAATTTTAACACATTTAAAACCACATATTCATACTTTTACATTGACTATAACAAGTCAATATATATTTTTATACAATATTATTTAAAACCACATATTCATACTTTTACATTATATTTTAATATAATTATATTTAATTAAAATTATATATACTTTTTATATATTAATAGATTTTGTTAAAAATCCTCTTATTAAAACTGTACACATTATAAGTTTTTTTTTTAATTATATTATAAAAATTACATTTTTAATATTCTACATATATCTAAAAAAATATCTTAAATCATAATATGATAAAATTAAGTCTTTCAAGTTATTGGTATCTGAATGGTCGCCCCCTGTAGAATGTTCCCCTTGCACATCGAAAATAGTTCAAGATTTTATTGTTTTCATTTAGGAAATTAAATGATTAGCATGAAAAGAGTGACACAGTCTTTGGAGGGAATAAAATTGAAACAAAAAGTAGGATGGTTCTGAGTAAACCTTGGCAGAGAGCTGCTATGCTCTGTAAGGCACCTGAGTGCAGTCGTAGTATGCGTGTGTCGTGATATCTAGAATTTAAATCAGGGTAGATTCATGTTAAACCCAGATCCATTTATCTATTATTTTATTTTAATTATTATTATATTTTTTTATCATTGTTATTTTTTTAATTAAGCATCTGGCTATTCTAAATATATTTAAATGAAAATAAATATTGTAATAAAAAATTATTTTTCATATTTATATAAAAAAAAAAGTTAATTTTTTTTTATGGATATAAAATAGCACTGTAATAGGTTCAATGTCCTATGTTTTATGTAAAGGATTAATAGTTATGATTAATAAGATATTAGGTTTTGGATGGATATTAGGAAAGTTTATTACACAATAAAAAGTAAATTAAATAAATATTCTTTAAATTGTATTTTTATAATTGAATGTGGTGAAAATGAAAATATTAAAATTATTATGGTTTTTTTAAGCAATAAATATTTATTTTTTTAAGTTTGTAATTTTAGAAAATAAATTTGATTATACTAACCAAAATTGATAATATCATCTTATTAATAATTTCATTGTCTTTAAAAATTTAATTTAAAATTAGTAGGAATATCAAATTTAATATTATACATTTATTAATTTGATAATTTTTCAATAATTACGCCAAGCTTCTTGATATTTAGCTCAACCTCTCTTAAATCAATCAGTGGAGGAAGCAATAAGAAACTTAGCCTTATTCAACCTGAACCACTCATGTTTATATTCTATATAAGCTTAGAGTTGTTCAACTTGGGCCACTTATTTTTATATTCTATATATCGGAGCGCAGTTGAATTATCTAGAAGCTGTTTTTTGTTGAATGAACTCTCTATATCGGAGAATTTTTCGCAAACTTTCCCTGAAATTCGTTTTTTTTCTTTCCAAAAAAAATTATCTCGAATTTATTATATCAAATAAATTCATTTACAATAGGGGGACTGTATTCAGTTTTGTTCAAAATGCTCTCACATTGTTGGCCCATACAGACAATTACAGCAAATAATAGAGTTAGCTTTCCATGCATAGACTGAGGGAAAACATAACTAAAGGTGAAGACTCCCTATCGACAACCATGATCGAATCCTGGACCAGATTTCAGTGCTGAAGATAAGTGGGCAGGCCGCTTCATTCGAAAATATTTAGAGAGGTAATGGGGCTCTCGATCCCTCTATCACAGTGATAGACCGAGAGCCTCCCTATCACTTCGGTTAGTGCTCTCTTAGAGAGTGCATCTGCAGCCCTATTATAGGAGCGAGAAATGTGCTGAAAGTTGAGATTGGAGAAGCGCTGTGTAAGGTCTCTCGTTTTTTGCATCCAGCCTTCCAAATGGATGGATTTTAGCTTGCATTTATTTGAGATCCAATCAATAATGACTTTCGAGTCACCCTGGACGTGGAGGTCATCGATAGTCCAAAGAGCAGCAAGTGTGAGCGTGGCCCATAAACCCAGAAGCTCTGCTTTTGTATTTGTGTCGGCTCCACCATTGATGAACCAGTAAGTGATTCTAGACTTGTGAGTTTTGAAGAAGCCTCTAGCTCCGCAACATGTACCATTTGTCTGCGTCGCTCCATCAAAAAATGCTATTGTGTGCCCCTTCGTCAAATCAAGATTCAATTTATGATGCGGGAAGCTTCTGATTGTGGTCGACTGCCAGTTGAAATTGGCCATAATCTTGTGTAAAACCTTTGACCGTGAAGGCTGGGCGTCCTCAAATATTGAGCGATTTCTTTCAAGCCAGATATGCAAGCGGATATGCCGGTGAAGTGGACTATCGAGACTGGAGGGAGCCCCGATTGAAGAAGAACCAAAATGGGAAAACTGCATTGATAAGAGGCAGCGCCGGGATAGGCCGAGAGCAAAATGATTAATCTGGTGCGGACCTCCTTTGAAAATGGGCTGATACATCAATATGACTTCGAGGTCCCTCGAGCATGCTTGCGGAGTGGGCAGATGCACCGGCCCCACTTGACCTCTCCTTTACCAATGCTTCAGGTGAGAAGCTTGTCATTTACCGATCAACCCGGGAAAAGAAGTTTAAGTTTGAGAGCAAATCTGACTTCCAAAGCTTGTGGATCCCGATATCTGAGGACGAGAAAAGTGTTGTTTACGGCGCTAAATATAAGTTTTACAGTGATCAACCCAGTTCATCACCTTGACCCACAACGGGAGATCCGGCTCGACCCTCGAGGAAAATGCGGCCCTTTTATTGTGGCCGAATCAATCCATTGGCGATGGTTCTCTGAGAGAGATCGTTGTCGATCATCAACGATGCGGTCGTTTCACATTAATAATCTAATGCAGGCGCACGTTGGTTATATTGTTGCTTGGGAGAGTCTCATGTCCGAAGGAGAAAGGATGGGCGGTCCCCAATCCAATTAAATCCAACTATAAGAACTTCCGATCCATCACCAGGCTTCCAGCGAAGCCAATGTAGAATGACTAGAGATGAAGCCACCAGTCCTTTCCAGAAAGGGGAGGCCCTCTTCAATTGGAAAGAAGGTTTGCGTAACCAGTGTAGGAGCGACTTGGAATGAAGATATTTATCACTAATAATTTTATTTAATCTGCCGATGGAACTGACTCTCCGAAGGAAGCTGGCGAGGAAGCCCATTGAAAGTGAAAGAAGGTTTTAAAGGCCCCATCCAGCCTTCCCTTTTAGATTTTGATAGGGCACGCCAATTACAAAGATATCACGTTTTTCTGGTATTACCACGAGAAAATTAAAAGCTAATCGCAATGAGGTAGGTATCTTAGAAAGGATCAGCACTAGCAACATCCGATGTACCCGGGCTACGGAGAACGATTGAATCCGAGGATCGGTAGTCCACCCATTGTGACCATTTGTTACACCCGAGGCCGTCTTTCTTTCAAAAATTGTACGATATGATCTCAGGATGTAGCTCCCAGCTTCATATGGTAACCCAAGTAGGTGAAACCTTCACTCAAATTCTTAAAGGAGAGAGGGATAGTAGCTTGAAGTAGATGTCGTTCGGTATCAGAAATACCCCGAAGAGTGAACAGATGATTTAGAGAGGTTAATGGATAGCCCCGAAACCGAGCAGAATCCCTGTAGCACTTCTAGTATAAATTGCCATTCCACAGGATCAGCATTGGACATAAGAGGTACGTCATCTACAAACATGAGATGGACAATCTTAACAATTTTAGATACCTTAATTCCAGAAATTTGGTGCTCTGAGAAGCTTTTTGAGAGAAGAATGTTGAGTCCTTCCATTATCAAGATGAAAATATAGGGGGATAGTGGACATCCACAGTCCTCTCACTGAAGAATTGGTAGGATCCCCATTAATTAACACAGCTAAATTTGCGCTTGTAACACAAGATAAGATCCAGTTGATGAACAATTCCCCAAAACCCACCGCATGGAGGACCAGCCTCAAAAAATCCCAATCAATGCGGTCGAAGGCTTTTTTGAGGTCTGGATTTCAGATTAAAACCTTTAGATTTTTACGTTTTATCTTGTGTAGGCATTCATGGGAACACTCCAAATGCATCAATGGATTCTTCGCCCCTTCAAAGTCCCGATTGTTCCCCTTGAGGAGATACTTTTCAAGTAGGGTTTTATTACGTTTGGAATAACTTTGGAATAATCTTATGCATCGGGTTACCTGATGATATGGGGACGAGTAGATTGAAAGGAGATAGAGCACGCTATCTTTCGGGATTAAGACCAGGAATGTTGAGGGCTGCTATCTTTCGGGATCAAGACCAGGAATGTTGAATTTATACCTCCAGCAATCTTCCCATTTAGACGGGTGTCCTCCACCATTTGAAGAAGCTCTTCTCCAATTAGCTCAAAAAAGTAACAGAAAAATTCAGAAGTCCAGTCGTCTGGCCCTGGGCTTTGCTCAGATTTAAAATGTAATAGAATATCTTTAATCTCTGTTAGAGTGACAGGCTTAAAAAGTGTATCAGCTTCATCCCTGGAAACCAATCGAGGAAAGAGACTAGCGGTAGACCCCTTATCCTGGAGGTTGTGTGTGCCCGTTGCTTGAAACTGTTTTTTATAATATGAGACGGCCTCTGCTTTAATGGCTTCCTGCCCCCGAAAATCTAATCCACCGTTGTTGATATGCCAGATCATCTTTTTATGTCTATTGTGGCTTGCGACCTTGTGAAAGTATTTTGTGTTTGAATCCCCACATTTAAGCCAGGTTTCCCGGCTTCGGAGCCTCCATGCAATTTCCTCGGCCCTTAAAACAGAGGCTCTATTGGCTTCTAGCCGATTTAAGCATTCTGAATCTTCCACCGTCCAGGATAAATTATTGGATCTGTTGGTGAGTGTTGTGATTTCCGCCTCCAGCGAGAGCAAAACGGCCTGATCTTTCTGCTGTTTCAAGTGGTACCATTGTTTGGTTTTTGTTTTGAGTACCTTTAATTTCCAAATAAGACGAGTCTGAGGATTGACATCGGATAAGAATAGTTGGTCCTTCCAAGTCGCGTGTACAAGATCAGTATAATCGGCCATTGAGAGCCAGGAGTGATTAAACTTGAACGGGGAAGGTTTGGGAAGCTCGGTGAGCCTCAGTTGAAGATAAACCGGTGCGTGGTCAGAGAAGAAGGGGCATTCAACCCATGATTGAGACTGTCCAATAGAAGCCAATAAATCCGCAACCACAAAAAACCGGTCCAGCCTCCTTGCAATCGCATTCAGACCTGTCCTCCCATTTCGCCAAGTAGGAGAAAGTACTTTCGGTCGAATGTCCATGAGATTATTTTTGGCAAAAATCTCTTTGAAGCGGGCTCCAAAAGGTTCTGGTCGGTGAGCACCTCCCCAAGATTCATCGGCCTCAAAGATGAGATTCAGGTCACCTCCTACGATGAAATTTTTTAGTGAGAGGAGACCGCTATCAGCTAGCTGAGACCAGAAGAGCAATTTATCCGAGCAAGGACCATAAATGTTGAGCAGGGCCAGCTCCCTGTTTGTGGCTAAACAGAATCCCCGCAATAGTAAGCCCCCACACGACAGAGAGGGTTTCAGTTCAATGAGACTAGGGTCCCAGGCCACCAGCAGACCTCCGGACGTACCTAAGGAACTCACCGTTGTTGTGAACCAGGAAGGACGAAACTGAAAAACAAAATCTCTAGCTTTAATGTCGGAAGATAGGGTCTCTTGAAGGAAAATAAGGTCAGGTTTCGTACGCGCCAGCAATCTTCTGAAGGAGGCAGTCTTTAGGGAGCCTCCTATCCCTCTAATGTTTAGTGAGAGCACGATCATTACTTTGATCGTGCCAAGGCCTTCATAGCTCTAAGGGCCTTTCCATCCAGAATGGGCAACAATGTGTCAGGTTGTTGGGTGCTTTGAACCTCGTTTTTCTTCCTGGAACTGCGGGTTTGTAGAGGGGAAATTTCAGTAGCTAATCCTCGCGACCAGGCAAAGGCTTTGGAGTCCCCTTGTTTGGTGTTTGAAGTGCCAGCTTCAGTTGTCTCGGCAATCACCTCTTTGCCACGATAAATAGGAAGAGGAGTAGTAGAACTCAGTAGTAGTGCAGAGGGCGAAGGGGGTCTTAGTGCGTCTAGGAGAGCACTTTCTTCCTCTTCCAGTTGACTATAACCAGGGATCTCTTGTGAGGCTTCAAAAGATGTAGGAAGGGGGATAGAGGGGTCGGCAGAGGAATCAGGTGTGAGAGAGTTTTGTTTAGTGTTTTGTGTCGGGCAGCGTGAGGTATGTACAGTTGGATCAAGAGTAGAGGGTGGATCGGATTGGAGAGGAGGAGATACTTCACCAGGGGAGTTGGAGAGCCAACGGAACCTAGAGATAACTTCTTTATCAGATGCAGAGAGTGTATGGAAAAAGGACGGGCAGAGATGCCTGAGGTTGGAAAGCGGATTATCCTTATCCAGAATGAAGGAGTTTGGAGCAGGGTTCGAATCCAGGTAAGCCAGGGAAGGGTCAGCTTCAGTGTAGTCCGGTGGATTCAAGTGGAGCTCATCCTCTTCAGTACAGTCATTAGAAAACTTACCAGGGCAAGAATGACGAAGGTGACCCGTTTCTCGACATAAGTTACATCGGAACGGGAGCCCGAGGTAGTCTAATCTCTGTCGATGAGTTCTTCCACGCCAAACTATATCCAGTTTTTCCGGCAATCCTGCAGAAATATCTATTTCAACCAGAATCTTGCCCATCTTCCTCGATGGACTCTTTTGAGACTGTGTATCAAGAGAAATAAACTTGCCTAGTGTATTTCCAATCCCTCTTAAAGATCCTTCGTTCCAGAGATGTTATGGTAATCCCGGGAGAAGGACCCAGAGATGTCGTAGCTGGAAGAAGTCCGTGTCGGGGTTGAAGGCCAATCTCCATCTCTTCAGCATAATGCTGCTTCCCCCATAAGTCCAGAAGGAGGATAGTAACAGAGATGCATCAGTCGGAGACTTACAGATGAAACAGAGCCACCCTTTTTTAAGCTGAAGAACCTCCGGTGCATAACCTAAAAGAGGTAACCACGTTTCCTGAATCCATTCCTCCAGAGGCTGTCTGCTTAAACTCTTGTATGAGACGCGTCCCACCAGTGCGCAAGTAGCCATTTTACAAAGATCCTCAAGGCCAACACCGTCACCCAACTCTAAGCGCTTTGTAGTTTTGGACGCTTTCCACACCTTTCGTCTGTGTTGCACTCTAACAGTGGGCGTGGAGACATTTATATTGTTCAGTCCTGGAGAAGGAACAGGATGTGTTCTGTCAGGGGCTGAGGGAACACCGGCTCTATTCAGTGGGTGGGGGCTAGGTGCAGAGGGAGTCTCGGCGGGAGCAGAAGGTGCAGGAGGAAAATTTAAAATAGATGACTGTCGTTTTGTGTATGAGTCCACCTTATCAAAAAAGCCTACTTGTTCCCAGATCTGTTCATCTGACGGATTCATCAGAGCATCCATTTTAAAGTCACAGTAGGACCCTCGAAAAAGACAGGACAGCCGGATCGAGTTAGTGGGAAAAGGAGAACTAGGAGTCCGTGACAGAAAGAGAAAGACAGTTCTTGCGCACTAACTGGGCAAGAGGACAAATACAGGACCACCCGTAAGCAGTTCACTTCTAAAAACTTGACGGTAGCTACACGAGGAGAAAGTCTGTCAGAGTAGCTCAGGTAAAGTCTAAAACGGGGAGCTCGCAGACCGTAGTGAGTCCTCCAGTGGAGTTCTGTGTGCGGTAATACTCAGGAAGGAAAAGGTGCGACCTGAGCCAGACCCGTGGCTGTAGGGTTAATATGATAAAGACAGAAGGAACTCCGGTCAAGGCGACAGCTTAATAGTGTCTATAGAGCTGATCATAGATCAAGTGGCCGACAGGGAGATAGGGAAAACAGGGATCAGACCAGTGACTGTAGGGTAAAATGCTAAAGGACAAATGAGTCTCTGGTCATGACAATAGTTAATATGTGAAAATAAAACCGTTCCAAGAAACTATCAAGCGAAAGATGGTCAATAAACGACTTACTATCAGCGGAAAGAAGACAATACAGTCAGATAAAGGTGAGCAGTGGAACTGTCAGGTGCACTGTTATGTTTAACGATGCGAGGGTCACCAGCTCCTATTCAATGGTAACGTTTAGGAGACAGTTCCTGTATGAGGAAACGGATCTGGATCTATGGCTGTCTGGTTTGCCATGGTTGAAATTTTTCTTCCCGCTTCGTGCCGACCGGCGTCTCCCTGAAATTCGTTGCACGTGAAGTTGTATAATTGTGGAGACCTGACGTTACTTGAAAATAAAGAGTCGTTGCACGTGCAGAGCTGTAATCTTCGAAACTTTGAAAATAAATATAATGTGAACAAACTAATTTAACTAAAGATTTTTTATTTAAACCCAAGTGAATCCACCCAAAGTTGTAGAGACTTTAAATTAGATAAAAACAAATATATTGATAAAAATTTTTAAAAATTCCCATGTTTATATAAAAAAGATTATTGATAAAATTTAATATAATTTGTTTCCGTAATTATATAAAAAAAAAAATTAGTATTTATAGATAATATTGTAATTGGGTTAAATGTTGTAGGTTTTATGTAAAGTTAAAAAAAAAAAATATATATCATCCTCAACGCTGATAAAGGAAATGCTATTGTTATAATGAATTACGCTGAGTATGACTCCAAACTGTTTGAGGTTCTCTCCTTCTCGCCTTATAAACAGTTTTCCAAAAACCCTATTCACACCATCACTAACTTGGTCACCAAAGTCATTAAGTCTTCTTCCCTGGAATCCAACATCCAAAAACATATCATTCCTCACAACCCCCAACCCCCAAGGATCTATGGACAACCCAAAATCCATAAGAAAGACGTACCACTTAGACCTATTGCTAGTGCCATAGGATTCCCAACTCATGCCCTCGCTCATTTTCTTGCTGACAAGCTCCAAGTACACATCACGAAAACATCCTCCTTTATTAAAGACTCTGTAGATTTCATTCAAAAAACTCAAAATCTTTACCTTAGTGATCAAGACCTCTTGGTGAGCTTTGACGTTGTTTCTCTTTTCACTAAAATTCTAATTTCGGAAGCCCTAGCCTTGATCACCACACTGGTCGACCCTGAAACCCTCCACCTTATTGAAATATGACTCACTTCCACCTTCTTCACCTTCAAAGGAATTTGTTATGAACAAACTGAAGGTACAACCATGGGGTCATCCTTATCCCTCGTGGTTGTCAATATTTTTATGGAACATTTTGAAAATCTAGCATTAAGCAGCTTTCCCCTCCAACCTAAGTGTTGGTTTAGATTTGTGGATGACACTTTTCTCATATCGTCTCATGGCCACTCCAATTTGACCTCGTTCCTCAACCATATCAATAGTTGTTCCCCACACATCCAATTCACTATGGAAATCCGCATCTCCCGTCGTCTGGATGGCTCCCTCTCCCACCAAGTTTACAAAAAGAAGACTCATACCGGCAAGTACCTTCATGCCATATCCCACCACCATCCTGCAAAAAAATCAACGGTCCTAAAAACCTTGGTTACTAGATCCTTTCACATCTCTGACCCTCACTTCCTTGAGAAGGAAAAAGCCCACCTAACCAAAGCCCTATTATCCAATGGTTACTCCATTTCTGAAATTCGCCATGCCTTCCGCTCAACCAACAATACGAAACCAAAAACTTTCTCATTCTCTACTCCACCTCTGGCTCTAATCTCTCTCCCCAATATACAAGGCACAATTGATCATATCTCCAAACTTTTGGCTAAGAATCTAATATCAAAATAGTGTTCAAACCATACAAAATGCTTAAACAACTTTTTAGATCTGCTAAGGACAAATCTGACCCTTGTTGGGACAAGGAGTTTACCAAATTTCTTTCTCTTGTGCTAAATCCTACATAGGTCAAACTCAGAGATCCTTCAAAGCCCGTTTGAAAGAGCATATAATTGATACTACCCAAACACTTAATTTGTTTCGACCAAACTAAAAATTTATCCTCCAACCCTCATTACTCGTCTCACCTCATTCGGGAAGCTCTTGAAATTGAAAAATACCCAAATAATTTTAGTCGCAAATATGGCTACAAACTTAGCGAATTGTGGAAGCCCACCATTCATCACCTAGATCATCAGACTTCCTCTATGTAGATGTCATTTTCGCTTTTTCTTGGATCCTTTTCCCCCACTTTTTCCTCCTTAATTAAGTCTTCCGTGATCTTTTTGTTTCTTTTCGTTATTTCCCTTAGTCCCTCTATGTGACCTCTCTCCCCCCCACTCTTTTACCCTTTCCTGGTCTTATGTCTTTAGTTTTAAATTTATCTTTTACCAATGTTTTTATCTCCTTACTTCTAGCTTTGACCCTAGTCCTCAGTGTTATTTTTCCATCTACGTCTCCTTAATCTCTTCCTTTCATCATTAATAATTTTAGTTTTTTTTTTCATATTATCAAGGTTATCTTCTCCTTACTTCTAGCTTCGTCCCTTTTCCTTAATTTAATTATCAATCTTAACTAAATTTTAAAACTTTCATTTTATTAATCTCCTTTAAATTTATATTATTTTATATTATTATGGTTTAAATTTATTATTATATGTATTGTTTTATCATTTCCTCTCCTTTCTCAACATTTTTACTTCCACTTCTAGCTTTGACTTTCCACCTTAATTTGATTATTATGGTATCTCTTTAATAATTTTTATTTTATTATCAATCTTAACTATATTTTATTATTAATCTCAACTAATTTAAAAAGAATTCACTTTATAATTTTTAATATCAAATAAATTAAGTCTAAATCATTTTGCTAATCTCATTTTTGCTCCTTTACCCACATTTCTATCTCCTTACTTCCATCTTTGACTATCCACCTTAATTTGATTATTATTTATATCTTTGATCCACCTTTTGAGGGAAATCTGTGTACAAATGGGTTCCTTCACATTCCCAACATTTTATTGGCCACCTTGCCCTTTTTCCCAAGGATTTTTCCATCTTAGATCAACTCTGAGTTGGCTCACTCTGTTGATATGTATTAGGGTTGTTCATGAAGAAAGGAGGTTGAAATCAATTCTTCCTTTGATCTTGATTGTCTTTTTTCTTATCTCTCTCCAAGACTTTTGGAAACCTACTCTACCTTTGATATGGTTGTACAAGTATTTAGCCTTCTTGATCATCTCTTCAAGAGTCTTAGATTCATCAAATTGAATTTTACCTTTGTAAAATATAGGCAACCCATTCACTAATATTTGTATATTTTCCTTCTCATCTTTAATATAGCTAACATACCTCGGTAGCTCTAGAAACCTCTTTTCATATTCTTCCATATTCATATTTCCCAACTTAAGCAAATTACTACATCTTCTTCATATTTCCCAATTGGATGAGTAGTTATGCAGTTGAAAGTACTTCCTTATTCACAACAACCAATCTTCAATATCCTCTCCCATCTTGTTTTCACATCAAAAATCGGTGGCTTGGTCTTCCTAAGATCTCCATGCAACTTTGATGTCCATATGGAAACACTTTTGGGCTACTTTTTGACTCTTCGAATGCATATGGATCCCTTCTTGAATGTGCTAGTGAGTAATGATGCCTTTGAGTTCTAGTAGCAC